>PVKP010020544.1:0-40599 GCA_004027715.1 Plecturocebus donacophilus
TCATAATGCCATCTTTCCCATTTTTTTCTTTAAAGAAATTCTTAATTGGTTTATTTCTATGCATAACACTCCTGGGCTCCTTTGAATACCCAGTCATTCATTGATAATTGCAGTTCCCAGTTTCCCAGGATGGGACATTGTCTCTGAAACAGTTACACAATTGTTATGTGCAAAAATGTTTAGATATTGTTCTTTCATTTCTTTAATGCCATTGGCCATCAATTTATACCAAGCTTTTTACACAGTTTATTCCAAGAGCCATAAATCTAATGAGTACTTAACAGAACAGAAATTCCTACTAGTGGAGGGAAAAAATAGAACAAACACAAGATGAGGCTCTAACGTATTTTAAGACCTGGTTGGGTTATGGGAAACCTATCATATTGTCTTCCACTACTAGATCAATGAAACTTGTATGTATGCATCCCATATTATGTAAATGAATAATTATTTTTAAAACTAAGAGTTACTTATTCTCTCATATTCCTTCCTGTAAAAATCACCCAACTTTCCCCTGAAATTTTATTATAACATCATTTTCATGGCATCCCTGCTCAAACTGAGTATGCTGCTGTGCTCAAATTAGACACGCTTAGCAACATTTTTTAAGAACTAAAGTTGTGCTTAAATGCACTGACATCAGCTCTCTCATTGCATCTTTAAAGAAACAGGCAAACAACTCAATTGTGCCAGTTTTCACAAAACATTTTTTTAAAGCAAGCTTTGGCAAATTAGATAATTATTAAGCAAAACAATACGGTGCCCAACATGATGCATTAACAGTTTCTAATGTTATTGAACCAAACGACAAGAGAGGCACTTTGTTCTTACTTACTTGGCAGACAATTATTCTTTGCTCCAGCAATACTTCATGTGCATACTTCCAAGGAAGACTCATGAATGCAAAGGTTCATTAAGGGAATGAGAGAATCGATTGTAAAATGGAAAAGGCTGGGTGAGGTCATATTTCAAAGAGATGAATATGGTACACTCCATTATGTTGTAATCAGCCTCTCTCTTTCATTCCACAAACTGTAATAGTTTATCCTAATTTTTTGAAAAAAGGAAAAACAATTCCTTCAGGCTTCTGACCACCTTTATCCTACAGCCAGGGAAAGAGTTACACATGCTGCGGGCATTTTCCATTTACCACAGTCCTTGGAGTCTACCAAACTGATGTTACTGACCATTTTTCTCCTTAATAAGAAAAACATTCAAATGCTACTATTATTGCTGCCCTGGCAAACCACACTTAATGGATGGGACATGCCCTGTACATGACACGTACAACATCAATCAAGACTGAATTTTATTTCAATTTATTATGGTTGCTGTCCAAATGAAAAAATGCTTATATCGTAAAAATGTCTTGCAATATAAATGTGCCAATGATGTAATCACAGATTTCAGGCAAAAAAAATCCCAATTTGGGTTAAACATTTGCCCATCCTTTCTCCTAAATTTTTCATTCAAGTTAAACATAACAAAATAATGGGACCATTAAGAGGTGATGTTGGAACAAAGCAGACATCACATGTTAAATATTTTATATCTTTATGAGGGTGCTTTATTATATTTTCCTTAAGAAAGGAGTTGAGATTTCCAAATGATCTGGGATAAATGACTTTAATTTCACTTTCATTGAAGGCTCATCTGCAATTTTTTTTTTTCCTCATCGAAACACCATTCATCAGGGGAGAACACTACCCAGCTTATTAGTCTGGAATTTATCCTTGGCCACAGCTGTTGGCCGACAGAAACTCCTCTGGGTCCTACTCAGTTCCCACTAGGCTTTTGTCCCCAGTGAGGGAGAGAAACAGATGTCAAGAGATGCTTTTCACCAATGGCAAAGAAAACCATATAAAGTTCAGCCTCTCACATGACTGGCTGGTGCTGGAACCTTTCCACAAACAGCCCGGTACATTTCTCAAGAAGCTGGAAGTGATGGGAGATAACTGAGTGCCTATTCTGGGCTGCCAAATCCACTCCTTCAGTGGTTCTCAAGCCTGTGAATACGCCACAGAATCACCTGGAGGACTTATTCTTTTCATGACAGAAGGTAGGGCTAGCTTCCTGTGCATGTGATCTGTGAGGTCACACAGGGCCCCTGCTTCAGTGGGCTCCATGCTTAGTTTAATGTTCTCCGACCATCTTGAAATTTTTAAGAGTTATTGAAGAAAGAGTTATACATTTTCATTGTGCACCAGGCCCGGAAAACTAAGTCAGAAGGTCCGATGGAAGATCGGGGCAGGGCCTCAGAATTTACATTTCTAACAAGATCTTAGATAATGCTACTGCTGCTGGTCTGTGAACCACACTTTGAAAACCTTGAGTACCTGATTTTTCAAGCCACCTTCAAGCCAGAGGTGGTTATGAAACAATTTTGGCCAATGAGTTGCACATTGAAGTTTATGGAGAAGAGGCCTCTGTTTCTGAGTAAAAATACAACCCTTCCAAAGAGTAGATTCTCCACCCTTCCTACCTAGAATGTAGTGTGGGGCTTGGTGGTGAAGCAGCCATATTTGCAACAAGAAAGACAAAAGCCAAATGCTAAAATCATTAGAGCAAAAAGCTAAACGCAGCTACCATAGTGGAGTTCTGGGGGCCAGTATATCCTCTTTAGGGGAGGAAGAATTTCTAGAAAATAGAGCTGATGAGAATAAGAAATCTACTTACTACAATTGGTATACAAAAATAGAAAAGTAGAAGAAAAAGGATCCACCCCAAATCCTTACCAAAATAAAATACTGCCAACATGTGGGCATTGTACTGTCTAATATTTGTTCTATGCAGAAGATTATTTTTCAGACATTGCTATAATCATACCCTGTAATTATACTACATGTAAACTTTCTATCTTGATACAATCATAGTAACAAATATTAAAGCTATTGTCTAACTGTACTGATCATTTCAATGCTAACACTCCGAAATTATTCCTACTTTACTTTGCAAGGTTATTTCACGAGCATGGTCACTCTTGCTGACTGACAACCAGTGAGTTGGGTATGAGAGAAAGCAAGTGATGAAGCGTCAGTCACAGCAGTGTCTGTAGGTGTCAGTCAGGACACCAACAAAGTGAGGACTCAAAATCTGGGCTTGACTCCTAATTCCCTGACCTTTCTAGCCCAAAGTAAAAAGTAATCTTTTTTTAAGATCACAGAATGCCAAATAAACCGTGGAGGTCTAAAGTCTTTATTTCCTCCATTTGTCCGATGGAAGAAGTTGGACTAACTTTCTCAAAATCCATTTTATTTTCTCCCACTTCTCTGAGATGCCCCTGGGAAAATAAAAAGATTCCATAGTGAATAAGTTCTGGATGACTGTATTTGACAAATTTTTTCTTGGCGATTCACAATGCAAATTAACAAAGTAAAGGTTCTTAGATGTCCTGCAGTTTGTTAAAAGAGATTTAAATGTATTTACCAAAATTGTAACAAAACATTTAAGAAAAAAAAATGCCTCAGAGCATTGTGTTCTACAGAAAATACCGTGATAATCTCTGGACAGAAGTCATTCTAGTTTTAAGATTTTATTGAGTATAAATGGAATAGAAGACCTAGAAAAAGGATAACCACCACATAAAGTTATTATTTTATTAAGTACTAATCTTGTAACAAATCATCTTTTAACTAAATATAGCTTCCATTTTTTATAGTATTCTATCTTTTCTATGCTTTTATAGTTTACAGTTACAGAATTTGCAAGGAAGAAGTAACTTGGTCACTTCAAAGTGATGAAATTTTTTATTAACATAGAGGTGAGATATTTAAACCCAGCAGGCATCTCCCCTTTGCAAAAGTGTAATTCAGGCAAAAGAAACTTCTTTTGAAGAATGAACTCAAGAACTACACATGCTGTCCAAAATTAATAGCCCTAACTAGAGCTGCAGAAATCACCCCTGAGCGTTTTACTCTTTATATTTATTTTACTATTAGGTTTTTTGGCAAAGTTAATTTTGGTCACATTTAATTGAGTTAAACAGCTATGCCTAAGGTTAGAAATTGTGAAATGATAGATATGGACAACTACCCAAAATGGCAATGTCCTGCTTTATGGAGGAGGAGAGACAGGGCATGATGCTGGCTTTACACGTTGATTTAATTAGCAGGAGTCTAATTTAGACATAAGTGTCAGAGACAGACTTCAGGGATGCCAAATCAGACAGCCTCTGACTTCCAGTTATTTTCTATGAGCTAAAGTTACCGACAATGGCTTCCCATTCAGACAAATCAAGACGTGTTATTTTCCTGAAAGCCTGGCCCGTGGTTGAATGTGAAGGGCTAATTTCTGGGCAAGTTCAACATGTGCAATATTTTTCTCGTTCAGTTTTCATAACAGCTTAAGTCCTGGTATGAGGTCTAACATAGAGGTCTATTTTTCCACTGTAGGAGAATATACCGGCCCATTTCAAGTTCATTTCAAACAAGACTAGCCTATTCTAACAAGCTTGGGAGAAATGCCAGGAAGAGGAAGAGGGAGGGTGTGTGCAATATTCTTGATAGTTTTTTTATTGTATCAAAATATACAACACAAAATTTAATACTTTATTTTTAAGCATACAGTTCAGTGGCATCAGCATATCCACAATGCTGTGGAATGATCACCACTATCTATCTCCTAGACTTATAATCCCAACTTAAACTCTGTACCTGTTAAATGGTAACTCCCCTTTCTCCCCTTCCTCCAGCTGGTGGTAACCATGCTTCAACTTTGTCCCTTTGGATTTTCACAATTCTAGGATGCTCATATAAATGGAATTGTGCTATATTTTCCTTTTGTGTCTGACTTATTTTACTTAGCATAATGTCATCAAGGCTCATACTTGTATCATGTAAAAGAATTTCATTCCCATTTAAGGCTAAATAATATTCTACTGTATGTATAGACTACATTTTGTTCACCCATTCATCTTTTCATAGATATGATTTGTTTCTACCTTTTGGTTAGTGTGAATAAGGTTGCTATGCACATAAGTGTACGAATATCTGTTTGAATCCCTGCTTTCAATTTTTGGGGGTATATGCCTGGTTATGGAAGTGCTGGACATGTTATTCTATGCTTCATTTTTTTATGAGCTGCCCTGTTTTCCAACAGAAATGCACCATTTTATGTTCCTACCAGCAATGCACGAAGATTCTTATTTCTCCACATTCTTATCTACACTTGTTATTTTTCTGTTTGATAATAGCCAACCCAAAGGGTTCAGTCTCTTTAAAAAGACCCAATTGTAAGGAGCAAGTGAGATATAGATAATTAGCATATAGAAAGAGAAAAAATGCATAAATTTTACATTAATCTTGAGTGTACTTTAAACATCTACCCCTAGATAAATAAGCTTCCTTTAATCTAGAACGGTCGTTCAATGTGTGGCCTGTGAACCCAAACTCTAGGACTTCACCCTAGTCCTTCTGAAGCAGAAACTCTAGAGGTAGGACCAAGTCAGTCTATGATTTAACCCACTCTCCAGGTGATTCTGATATACAGCAAAATTGAGAGTCACTAATCCAGAGCTCAAAATTAATAAAGTAATGTCAAATCTAACTGGAAGCTAACTGTAAACTAAATATATTGACCAAATCTATTTTTTAGTCTACCTATTTAATGAATTCACTATGTCATATTAGACAATGCATGAAATTCTGAGCTTCCATTTCTTCATTTGAAAAAAACAGCGGTAGAGTTTATACCATTTAAATAGTTGATTCTTGTAAAAACTTAGCATATCACCTAAGTTTTCACCATATTAAATGATTCTTGTAAAAACTTAGCATATCACCTGGTAATCAATAGGCAGCTTTAGTTTCCTAAATGTCATAAAACAGATTAAGTCTTATATCCTATATAACTTAGTAAGTCTATTGGGTAAATTAAGTGTATCTCCCTGGCCAAAGCAAAGGTGTTTCCACATATGTTCTTCAACTCAATTCAAATGCTACTTCTTTTGAGAAACTTCATCTGACTCTCCTTTTAACCCATATATTTAGCTCAGACATCCCCTACAAGTTGTATCATATTATTTTGCTCACATTGGATAACAGTCTCCATGACAGCAAGTACTACATCTTCCTCGTTTCTGTTTCTCTGACCCTTAAACACATAATTGATATATTATGGTTACTCTATAAATATGCTAAGTACCTGAATTATTTTTATTGGTATTTTATCATCACTAGCCAAGAGTAAACTGGCTAAGTCACAGAACTTTCTAAATAGTTATTATTCAAAAAGCATTCCCATTCCTGAGTATATATCCAAAAGAAAATAAATCATTCAACCAAAAAGACGTGTACACTCACATGTTCCTTGCAACACTATTCATAATCAATAGCAAAGACATGGAATCAACCTCAGCATCCAACAACAGTGGACTAGATAAAGAAAATATGGTATACATATACCTTAGAATACTATGCAGCCATAACGAAGAATAAAATCATGTTCTTTGTAGCAACATGGATGAAGCTGGAGGTCATTATCCTAAGTGAACTAACAGAAGAACAGAAAACCAAATATTGCATGTTCTCACTGATAAGTGGGAACTAAACATTAAATACATGTGGACACAAAGAGGGGGCCACTAGATGGTAGAGAGAGGCAGGGGGGAAGCGTGTGCTGAAAATCACCTATCAGGTACTATGGTCACTACCTGGGTGATAGAATCATTTGTACTCTGAACTTCAGCATCATGAAATATACCCAGGTAAACACACATATGTATCCTTTAATCTATAATAAAACCTGAAATTTAAAAAAATGAAACAATTCACACATAAGACTCCCAAAGACTAAAAATGTAGAGGGAATAATTTCTAATCATTTGAATAGGATTCTGCCATTTCTTTCTATTCAGTTATTTGTTCATTTGTTTGTTCAATAAATATTTCATATCAAATAAAAGCACAGGCTTGTATAAGGCACACTAAAACTACAATTGTTTTAGAGCTTTTGTAGTCACTGACTTATCTGAAAAGCAAGTGAAAGTGTTATAAACATTCCTCCTGGAAAATGCACATGACTACATCCATAAAAACAATTTTACAGCTGAACACGGTGGCTCACACTTGTAAGCCCAGTACTTTGGGAGACCAAGGTGGGAAGATTTCTTGAGACCAGAAGTTTGAGACTAGCCTGGGCAACATAGTGAGACCCCATCTTTACAAAATTAAAAAAAAAGTCAGTGAGGCATGCTGGTAATCCTAGCTACTGAAGAGGTACAAGCAGGAGGATCACTTGTGCCCAGGAGTATGAGGTTGCAATGAGCTATGATCTATAGCACTCCAACCTGGACAACAAAGCAAGATCTCATCTCTAATGAAAAAAAAAAAAGTTAAACCAATATTACACATACAGGCATTATTTTGTCATCAGGGTAAGCTGTTTGCAGTGAAGAGCGACATCTTATTCATCTCTCTATCCCATAGCAGGTTATGCAGAGTAGGTGGCCAAAAAAACTAAAGTTATCAATCATGTCTTCAAACATTTAAATGAATATTAAACAATTTATTTTAAATGTTTGTTTTATCCTCAATTTTGAGGTGTTTACTTAATAAACCCATCTAACCAAATATACATATGGTCCTTCTTAAAATGTCTCCCAGGGACTACTAACCCAGTGTTTGTCAAGATCAAGACATGGAATTGGTAACACAACCTCCCAACATGGTTTAGATGCAAATTAATTCCTTTCTATTGATGAAAAACCATTGTAACCTTGTCAACTGGCAGGTGCCCCACCATTATTAGAGTTCATTCAAAGGATCCTTTGGGCAAATATTAAAGGGACTTTAGTCCTGATAACTAAACATCACCCTGGTATTATGCATGTCTGGTACAGGAAATGCACAGAATTCTCTTGAGTCATCTACTCCAAATGTGGTCACTGTTAAGATTCAGAGAATACTACCCTGAATGAAAAGCAATTGCCAAGAGACCACTTACAACGTCACAGCGCAGTGACAGCCCAGTGGCAGGCAGGTTAACCAGTCACTGCTTCAGATCTCTAACATCTATACCTATATTATGTTAGGTCATCAACTGAATTTATGATGTTTTGAGGGTATGTCTCTTACATTTCTTGTAGCAGTGTATGTTATACATGTATACATACTGGAACAAATACAGTGGTAATGACTGGCTCTTAAACTAAGAATTACACTCTAAGATAAAATACTCTTAGGAATTTTTCATAAATCTTGCAGAATCATAATTCCAGATTTCTTGCAGTCTTTACTGATAGATTCAGCTTCCTTGGATTACAATGTACTGTCTCTGAAATAGCCACAAGCCTCCTACTGCCAGCCCACTCCCTCCTTAAAAGTATATCAGGTGGAGCAGAGAGGGAACGCCACCTGCATCTCTCTTTTTTTTCTAAGAGGGCATTCAAGTGAATTAGAAAAAGGGCTTTCTACTTCCCTGTGTGGATGAGTTGAGCTCCTTGAGGATCACGACCTCCTTCATCTGGCTACTTCTGGTCCTGTGACACTCCCTGCTGATATGCAAGCATGGCTTAACCCATCATCTGTCTCCCCACAGGTTCTTATTCCCTCACAAGTCTAACTGGGCTGTGGGTGGGCCTGGGACCCGTATTCTCGGCAGCCCTCTAGTCTCACATGCCAACAATCTCCTTGACAAATTCTCAACCACTCTCCCCCATCTACTCCTATGGGTGCATTTCCAGAATCAATGTGGGGCTCAGGAAAGTTGAGCCCTATGGGTATGCCCCAGCGTCTAAGCAGCCTGAAGATGGCTGCCTTAGGTCCTTTAAGGTAAAAAAGGTAGAAGCTCCATCCTTCAACTCTTTCTCAGTGTATCTACTCTAGGATGTTTAACCACTTTATTCTCCTTGACCTCCCAATTTCTGACAGGCCATAAAATGATCGGTCTTGTTCTTTAGTGTCCCCTGAATCTGTTCATATTTGCCTGATTCCCCCCACCACTTCACACTATTAGTGCCAATATTTTATTTAGCCACAAAATAATTCTGATAAAAAGGCAAATGAATATTAAACATTAACTGCATATTTACAGAGATAAGGGTAGGTAATCAACTGGTAACATTTGCTAAATGTTTACTATATGCTGAGAAATGCAAAGAAAATCCTTAAAGCACTTCAAATGTGAGTATCTCCTAATACTCACCACTAACCTAATGGGGGCTGTGATTCTTCCCATTTGGGAGATGGAAAAACGAAAGCACAGGGAGGCTAAATAACTTGCCCAAGCCCGCTTAGTCAGTAAGTAGAACAGGCAAGCTTCCAGTATAGACATCCTAGATGTTAGGACGTCTGCTATGAATTGGGTAGAGCATATACCACCTCTAGCATGAATGACTCATAGTCTAGTTTAGAGGATAATCTAAATGAAAGATGGGAACTTATATAGATAGGAACTTCAAAGGCAAAACATTGTGAGATATTATCAAAAACTAAAATTTCTAGTTCTTAGTAGGATTATTTGGGATTTCATTTGTTTAAAATCAAATGTTATGGGCTGTATTGCTGACAACTTTCCAGAGAGATTGAAACACACTGAGCTTTTCCACATGCATGTTATCCTTGGTGCTACTTTCTTCACAAATGCTGCACCATGGCTTACCAGGCTGCTCATGGGTGTCTATCCAACAATTCCCCTAATTATCCCCATTTTACAGGAAAAGAAACAAAGCCTTA
Source organism: Plecturocebus donacophilus (assembly GCA_004027715.1). Lineage (NCBI taxonomy): Eukaryota > Metazoa > Chordata > Mammalia > Primates > Pitheciidae > Plecturocebus > Plecturocebus donacophilus. The sequence goes on from PVKP010020544.1 coordinate 9,672, forward strand.
AAAAGGAATTTGTCCAAGATCACCAAGCTGGTAAATGAACCCAAACTCAAATCACATTTTTTTTTTTAACTGTAGAGCCCTCACACATATCATGCAATATTGCCGAGGCATTTAGGAAGGGCCCACCCAAAGAACTCTTTGTCCAGGAAAAGGTAGAACAGACACCTCTATATTGAAGAATTTGTATAAGGCCAGATAATCCTTGTACCATTCCATATTTCTGTTCAGCCAGGTTTCTCTACATTCTATGGTAACTCATATTTCAAGGTTATAGTCAATTAAAAACATTACAAAGTCATAATTCTTTTGAGGAGTAGATTTTCTTTTCCCCAAGACATGGGGTCTTGCTACCCTTCCCGGGCTGGTTTCCAACTCCCAGACTCAAGCATTCCTCCTGCCTTGGCCTCCCAATGTGCTAGAATTACAGGTATGAACCACCATTCCTGACCTTCAAAGTCTTATTTCTTCATGGTGCCACTCAAGAAGTAAGTCAAAACTCTCAGAAAGCCTGAGATATGGTCAAAATGAATGTAGTTCTTGCATTTCTGGAATCCCCCCTATAAGTAAGAGAGAGACAAGTCTAAAGAACTTCAACACCTTCCATGGCCAAGCACTCTACAAATTAGAAATACATACAGGTTGAGGCTTAGCACCAGCTGGGAATAGAGAAGAGTCATTTCAGTTCTCATTGAACCACTATAGACAGCATCAGCAAGGCAACTTTTAAAGACTAGTGCTTTTAGAGGCTAGGAACATGATAAAGTCTAGGACTAATAAGAGCACTTCTGTGTTAAAACAAATAGTAGTAAGCTTAAGTCACACTTCAGCTACCCTAATTCTTCACTATTTTCATCTGGTAATGAAGAGCTGCTATACGTATAATTACTGCATATACTGCTTATCACATAATAATGAATGTGCCATACAACATTCATTATTAATGTTTTTCTTTCAGGGCAATCCAAGAAATTTTGGAGTCAAAAAATTTTTTTGCACGCCTACTCTTAGCCTGAAGGTAACTTCTTAGAATGATCTGCCAAAATTTTCAACAGCTCTTAATAAATATGAAACTTGTGTTTCCAGAGTCCTTTCATATCTTGGACCACATTTAAAAGTATGAACAAACAAGAAATTTTACAATTTTACATATTGTAAAAATTAGAATTTTTGCTTTTACTCAAATACTTTTAAGTGTACACACACATACACTCTAAGAGGTGATTCAATATATTCATTGGAGGTGGGTGGGAAGATAGACATATCACTCAATAGTAGAAACTGAAAACAAAAATTTTTCTAAGCAAATGTTTGTTATGAAGTTGCCAGGAACACCAAAATTGAATAAGACTTGTACCATATAATTTCATCAATGTAAAATTTTCTTTGGAAATAAAATTTAGGGTTTGCCCTGCTATTTTCTACACCTATGTTCTTTCTTTTTACAAATATAAAGATAATAAAAATCAAAGTACACACTGCAGTAACTGGAGGTTGCGAACACATCGTTTTTTGAAAAGTCAAGATTTTCCCTCCTCCTTTAACTCACTAATGAAAAACCCAGATTTAAAGCCATAAGGTTGACTCTCTTATTAGAGAAATAAGTTGCCCCAGGATGACTTAGTCAAGGAAAGCAAAACTACTGCAAAAGGTGCTAATTATGGCTTGTGGTGATAGCACTCCCATCAGCAGCAAAAGCAAAGGAGGTCAAAACAAAGGAAAGAGATGGCACTTCTGCAGATGTTGATGAATCCACCCATTTGGTGGGCTGGATCCCTGTGCAGTGAGCCCTCCCTCACAGGGGACAGTGCATTGCTCTCACTTCCTGCCCTCAGCAGAAAGTCCCATCTTCTATTTGCAAAATTCCCAATAATTCTATTATCCAATTAGAGAAGGAAATTCACATTATCATTAAAAGGAAATTAGTCTGACAGTTACTGTTTTCCAGTTAAATAAGATCCAGGACTGTCAGCTACAAAGTAAAGAGAACTTGCTAAAAACGCAGTCAGTTGAAGCAGAGGCCTGAGGCAAAGTCTCTCTACACAGCCCTGCTCCAGTAACCCTACGGAGAGGATTGAACTGCATATTCTAAAACAGGAACACGGGCATCTCCCACTTCTTTCTACAACCCTTCTCTCTTGTGTGCCCATAATGTACAAAATATATACCAGACATATTTATCAATGGATAGCCTTTATTTTCCATCATTATAAATACTAAGCTAACATCCTGCTAGGAACATCACAATTCCCAAAACATTACAGAGTTAAATTTTATTACCATAATTTTAAAGGTTTTTTTTGTAAAAAAGCCGGAGTGTTAAATATCATATTACTAGCATTTAAACCCAACTTTGGCTGGTTATAGGGTCTTAGCTTTTAGCTTCTATGCATGATCGTTAAGAATAAAAGCTCTAACTGGCTAGGTTCAAATCCTGGCTCTACCATTAAGACCCACATAACAACCTTTCTGGCCTCAATTCTCTTAGGGTTGTGAGTTTTTAACAAATCAATATATATAAAACATTTGATTAGCACACACCAAGAATTATGCGAGTGTTTGCTATTATCATTATCCATGTTATCATTATCATGCTTTATAAATGAATTTGATATCCCATGTAGAACGGCCCATCTTTTGGGTTTCAAGATAGGTGAAAAGGGCTATGTCTGGCTATTTCACTACTTTCGTGCAGCAAGGGTGGGTTTTTTACCCTTCAAAAATGAGGACTTATAGTGGTTTAATCACTATTCATGAATCACCAAGAGTCGTGTCATAATAAGGGTATCCAACATATGCCTGTAGGCCATGGACACTCACATGAGGCTGGTAGATCAGCTAGTCACACAGCACATAGGGCCAGAAGAATCCTACTGGAGTTATGCTGCCTCAATTCCCCCATACCACCTCTCCCTCAAGGCTGCCAGCTTCTTCCCGTTGCATCCCAACAGTGCTAATACCACAGTGCTAAATACTGAAAGGAAAAAGATTATTTAAGACTCAAGAAGTCACAGTGCAGAGTCAACCTTAATATTGTGCATCACTTCTAGCAGCAGGGGTCCAGATTATTCCAGAAGCTGGCCTACAGATATTCTTCCATTACAGTAAGTGTGAAACTATTGTTCAACTGCTGCTATGTCTCTTAGTTATTTACTAGCCATTTAATACATATTATAAGCATAACCATAATGTTCTATCACAAAATAGTAGTAAGCTTCAAGGAACGTAGACTCAACACTGTAACTCTCAAAGAGTGTTGAGACAGAGAAGCCAGCCTCAGCAGGCACATTTATGAAGCACTCTTCAGAGTTAATATACTATGAGATGTGCTGTAATAAATTGCGCTCGGCCAAAATTTACCTTCCAGTATGTTATAGATATAAATCTTTCATTGAGAGGATAGTTTATAGAAAAATATTTTCTGTTGTATTCAAAGGATCCTTTTGTCTCTTCCCCCCTTGAAAGTTTTCTTCATACATCATCTTTCCTCATGCATACTAGTTAACAGAAAAAAAATGTGACTTTAAATCCTTTGCAATCCTATTATGAATAGACTATTTTGTAATTGATGGTCCTTATTTATGAAACCTGAATCTTCAGGCTTTCAAAATATACTGATTTTCATGCCTCCATGGCATTAATTCAAAAAAGTAGAAATGAGTAGAGAAATAGAAGTCTATGGTTCTTATCTGAGAAATACTTTTCAAACTATTAATACAACATTTTATTAAAATATGAGTCTCAAATATGAATTCATAACCAGGAAATCAGCCAGTTTGTATGCAAAACTTACAATGGGAAAGAGAATATTTAGAAACAATTCAAAACATTTTGTAGACACATGATCTATACATTGTGGACACTAAAAGCTTAATATAGGAAAGCAACCTAAAATGAATCCAACAGACAGAATTTCTCTTTTACATTACTGCCTTTACAGATATCATTAGCCTTTCTATGTAGGATCAAGTTGCCCTAGGAGTAGCAAGTTTCTTCTACAGGTCAGGAGCAGTGGGTCATGCCTGTAGTTCCAGTACTTTGAGAGGCCAAGGCAGGCAAATCACTTGAGCTCAGGAGTTCAAGACCAACCTGAGCAACACAGCAAGACCTTGTCTCTACAAAAATTAAAATTAGCCAGGCATGGTGGCATGTACCTTTGGTCTCAGCTATTCAGGAGGCTGAGGTGGGAAGATGGCTTGAGCCTGGGAGGTGAGTACTGCAGGGAGCCATGATTGTGCCGCTGCACACCATCCTGGGTGACAGAGTAAGACCCTGTCTCAGAAAGAAAAAAAAGTTCATCTACACTTTCAGCTGGGAGGTCAGGGAATCATGAAGCCTCCTTTCCCACAAGGGTCCCCTTTTCAGTTAAGGATTAGATGAGCCAGCTCAATTAAACAACCATCCATGGACGCCTGACACTGTCAGGGGACTCCTAAGAGATAAGTGAATCAGCCCTTCCATCAAGGGGTGTGCAGTCTATTTAGAGAGGACAGACATATCCAAGCTACAAATGAACAATAAAGCCAGGTATATTTCAATGTCAAAAATTGCCTCACAGAAAAGAAGTGCCTAAGGGGCTAAAATAGTGTTTTCCAGCCTTAGCTATGGCTAGCAGGGAAGATTTTACAGAGACCTAGGAGCTTGAGCTGATATGGAAAAAGGAAACTGTAGGATAGATAGAATCAGAAGAACCCTACAGCAAATGAGGGTAAAATTATGAAGCCAAGATTACCCTTGAACATTCATTCCCTAAATCACTCTGTAAAGTATACTATAATATATGAATAGGTAGCATATATCACAAATATAGTACAATGTTTTATAATGCTATTTTATATGCATAGAGTTTAAACTGCTTAAAGGCATATATGATACAACTTCACTATAAAGGATTTCAGCTGGCCTATTTGAAACATCATCTGGTTTCCCAAATGTCCAGTAGAAGAGTATTAAATGGGATTGCAGACCCTGCTTTAACGATAAATTTTCTTCATGTCCCAAGGTCTCCAACCTATACTTTAGTTTCATGTCTTATCCAATTCTAACCCTAGCTTAGGAATCTTAACACTGGACCCTGGCCACTCAAAATTAGGATTCTCAAGTTTCTTCCCAGTTATTCTTCATAAAAATTTAGGTTCATTTTGATGTTAGTGACTTAGAGCTACACTATAGCCATGCTAGATGGCACTCATTCTAGAATTCTATGAACACATCTCAAGACAACTTGATTTAGAATTTATAGCTCTCCATGGGAATTCTCCATTTAATATTTAGAACCACAGATTCTCAAGGTTTACAGCAACATTAAAACTCATTTGGTTAAACCATAATTCTGATGCTCAAATCCCCACCAAAACATTCCTGTCAAAAGGCCTCACAATCTCCAGTTGAGCAATTCCATTGACTAACTGGAAATTACCAAATTCTCAAAGGCATCCCATTTCAACCACTTAACAGTTCCTTACAAATCCCTCCCTTATATTGGAACTCAATCTCTCTCTCTCATACTTGATCCCACTTGAACCTTTAAGGCCAGCAGTCGAACTCCTTTGCTAGTCCCAAGTCAATCATTAATGTCACTCCCTTTTATTCCCAAAGGTTCCTCTACTTGGAAAATAAATTATGTAGTAATTCTAACATAACAAATTCTGGCCACCTGGTAGACAAGCTGAATCTCTATCTAAAATTGTGAAGGTCCTTTCAATATTCTTCACCTGGCATCATTACATTCTGCCACCATCCTGCTTTTTCTTTTTTGAATACACGGTAGTTGTTACCTGTGAGAATGTGGGGAAAAGATGTATGATTCTACATCCCCTACCCTCTGTAAAGATGTTGCTTTACATTTGACAGTCACATCACATCTTGTATTCAGATTATATTTGCTTTCTTTTAATAGTTTCTATTTTTGCAGTGACACTCTGTGTCTCATCTACTTTTCAAATAGAGCTCCTACACAAAGTTAATTAGATGTTATTGAGAACAAAAACAATATGAGATTTCACTCAATGGTATTTAATGGTATTTAACCATTTGATAGCTGTTAAAACATTATCTCACTAACTTCAAAGAGCTTTCATAAAGAAATCTAGAAATATTAAGAAAAATGCTGTAGACTGAGAAACAATTCAATTGGTAATGAAGTTTGAGGAAAGAGCACTAAAACAGATAAAGAAAAAAATCCAGCCAAAATCTACCATCGGTATGTCACCTGCTATTTTATCTCTAGAGATCATCCTTGGGGAAAAAATAAATTGTGCTATGCAATTTTGAGAAGTTTGGAGATGTTCTTTGAAAACTGTGCCCTTGGTATTTCCATCCCTGTTGCATGCATGGCTTGAAAAAAGAACTTGTGTACTTTCCCTTAGTCTTTCAAAAAATGCACAATGAGTAAATTCCCTAATGTCTTTCATATTTCAGTCTAATAGATAATATGGCATTGCCCTTCCAACCTCCTTTGCTGGAGAATCAACATTTTCACAGACATTTTCATTTCAGTAGACCCTATATGTGGTATTCACAGGACACCGGCATTAACATTTAATAGAGTCTGTGGGCATAAAGCACTTTTATGGACACCTGCTACAGAGCTTTATTTTCCTTAAAAGTTTTACTGAAGCTGTTACATTTTTTTTGCAGTGTTTTATGTGACTTGCTGTAAATGATTATTGTATTGCATTAAACACAACAAAATCGTTGGTGCAACCAAGAAAGTATATGACCAGATGTTTGTTACCTATTTAGATGGGAGAAACAAATGTAACAATACCCAAAACAACCTGGTTTTGCTAGTGAGAATAATGAAAAATAAATAACCACATAGGGTCTAAATGAGAAATTTGATATGATACATAGATACAAATGAAGTGTTAAAATACCAGCAACTTATACAACAATTATTGACTTTTTCCCTCTGATTACTATTTCAGTAATCAGAGTATATTAGGTACTTGTTTGCTTGCAATGTGTTTTATCAATGCTCTGTATCTGACACCCAATTTGGAAATCAATGCTTATTTCATCATTTTTCTCTGAGGGGTTCTATTATTTACAATTGATTTAACAGGAATGAAAGGCTTACCATTAACAAGACCCAGCTGCTGACACTTCACAGATGAATTATTGAACTTCAAAAAGAAAATTAACTTAACCATCGCCAAGACTGATGGTTTGATGATTTTTTGCACTAAGTCTAATGTATTTATAATTAGAATGTCAAAATAGTAGTGTTCCTGCTTTGCCCTCTTTCTTGGTTTCCTCAGTTTGTGGTATTTAAAAGTCTGTTTGCTTCATAGACCACCCCTCTTTTAAGTTTAAAAATATTCCTTTAGTGGCTTACACACACACACACACACACACACTTGAAATTCTGGCTTTAAACATGCCCAAGTAAACGTGAATCTTTCTCCCATGAATATCAAAGGACTACATGCACCTAAGAGGATTTAATTAGAGATCAATGACTCTAAAATGCAACTTGCTTTTGGGAACATATCAATTAAATTGACTTCAGTTGGTACTTTAAAATTCAGCTTTAATTGACTAGCTTAAATAAAGGAGATTTTTAAAGAAATAGGTTTTTTGTTGTTTCAAGTCTGGAGTTGGGACCCAGGGTTGGTTAACTTAGGTGTGGCTTTACATGTTATGATGACAGGGGTTCTTACCATCTCTCTACTCAACATGTTCAGCTTCAGCTCCCTCTTAATGCTGCACCCAGTTTCAGGCATCACATCTCACTTCATCATCACCCATCAGAAGAGAGTAAGTAAGGAAATCCTTTCCATATACACCACCATCACCACCACCACCACCACCAGTGAAAACTCTCCCAATTAAGTGTAATTGGTCAGAGTTCTGTCATTTATGCCTTCTTCAACCAATCATGGGTCAAGAGAATGGAATTTCCTGTGTTGAATAAGCACATGTCTGGGGTGAGAAGGATGGAGTTCTCAGTCAAAATCAGCATTCTGACAGCAGAGACATAGAGAATGCTGACTGAGTAACAAGCCTTCTATACAGGTTTGAAGATGTTGTGGCAGTGAAACTACAAAAAATTTAAGCAATCCTGTCCTTACATTTTACACCATAAAAGATTAAGTTTGTGCTGAGAAAATACTGAAGTCGAAATGGATGTGATTATGTTCCTACAGGTTACAAAGAACTAAATACAGTCATCCTTTGTATCCATGGGGGATTGGTCACAGGAGCTTCTGCAGATGATCAAGTTCCATTCCTGATATAAAATGGAAAACGCATTTGCGTGTCACCTACGCACACCCTTCCATATAGCTCAGATAACCTCTATATTACTTACAATACCTAGTACAATGTAAATGCTAGAGTTGTTTTATTGTATTGTTTAGTGAATAACAGTAAGGAATATCTAGAGGACAGACACAATTTAAAAAAACCATTTTTAAATAACAATTGGCCAAATCAACACACACAGTGCACATGGGTACAGAGGGCCGACTGTAATCAGTTATGTTTAATGTAACTCAACTCTCTTAGCTCCTTGTTCTGCTCTCTCTCTTTATATCTTCTTTAAAAATTATATTGGTATTGAGTTTAATGCAGAATGTTATTTATTAAATCTCCTAACTCTTATCTGTCATTCTACCTATCAGCCCCCTATAGACACTATTCTCTTATCCTCTAAATATAAGTCACTATTTGACTCTTTCATTTGTTCAATATTCAATTTATTGTTATGACAATATTTATATAATCTACAGCTGAGCCATGTGACACACGATTACATATCATTCTTTCATAAAACTGTTTTCCCCAGAGCTAAAAATTGAGCCAATATTTTTGGTCTAGTTTAGTGAATTTAAATTCACTAATTCATTCAAAAACTCTGCTGAAGTGCAACTCTCCTCAGTTCAAACAATTCAAAAAATGATCAGTTTGATTATCTGCAGCAGTCATCACTCCTGGGACACTATTTTCCTCCACTTTGCACAGGGAATCTTGGGCTACCACAGTCATCATTGTGCTCTTATTCTGACATTCTTGGCTTGGTTCCCTTATTTTCCTACAGAATTTTAAAGGTATTGCACCATTGTCTTCTGGATTCCAGTAGCTTTTAAAAAGATCAATGCCACTATAATTTTCAAACATTTACATGTAATCTATTTTTCATTATGAAAATATTCAAGGTTTTATCTTGGTCCCCAGAGTTTTGAAGTGTAATAATATGCATACAAATCAATTTATTAAGGACTCAATGAGTCCACTCAATCTGGAAACTCTTGTCCTTCATTTTTAAAAAGCTCTTCTGAATTATTTGAGAAATTTCTCTATCCTTTCTCAAGTCCTATTTACCAGATCTTGGACTCTCTGAGCTAACTGCTTTAGTTGAGCAGTTATCAAACATTTTGAACTCAAACTTTATTTTCTTAAAAATGAAGATTCTATATTAGTTTGTTCTCACACTACTATGAAGATACCACCTGAAACTGGGTAATTTATAAACAAGAGAGGTTTAATAGACTCACAGTTCTGCATGGCTGGGGAGGCCTCAGGAAACGTATAATCATGGCAGAAGGCAAAGTGGAAGCAAGGAATATCTTATATGGCAGCAGGAGAGAGAGAGAACAAAAGAGGAACTGCCAAACATTTTTCAAACCATCACCTCCCGTGAGAACTCACTATCACAAGAACAGCGTGGGAGAAACCAACCCCATGATCCAATCACCTCCCACCAGGTCCCTCCCTTGACACATGGTGATTCCTTTCTAGATAAGATTTGGGTAGGGACCCAGAGCCAAACCATATGAGATCCAGTAACCTAACATTTTTATAAAAAGTAACTATATGTCCTAAAATATAATGAGAAGAATAGCATTTTACATTTTTTGCAAATTTCTTTAGTGTCTCCTATAATGGAACACACTTGGATTCTCATACCTGCTTGTGCATTCAAATCGTTGATATATGTTATCATTGAAGTCTATGGAGAAAATTCTTACTTGTATCCATATATAGATGACACCTCATAAAGTCCCTTTAGGATTTTAGGGGACTCTCATTGGTCTTCACAACGCATGTTGAGAACCATAGGTCTACTTTTCTAATATTTTTCTCCTGTTTTCTATCTTTTTACATATCATTAAGTAGAACAAACAAGTATCTTCAATTATTCTACCATAACTACTTGAATATTTCTATCTTTTGCAAATTACATGGTTATATCTTTTAATTATTATTTTATGGGAATTTATCTTCTTTTATCTCTCCAAGAATATGAACTACAGGTTTGGGTTGCCCCCTCCCCCAGAGACTTTCTCTGCTCCCTCACTGCCTTACCTTCTTTTCCAAAGATCCCTTTTCCCTTTTTCTTCTATCTCTGTCTCTTATGTGATAGGTATTCCCCAAATGTCTGATAGCCATAGATATCTGCTCACTTGTTACAGAAAAAAACAAAACAAAACAAAACAGTAAGACAAAGACAAAACAATGGAGTTACCATTTGGAGTGGGTATGAGAGACCAGAATCCATTACCAACTCCCATTGAGACAACTAAAAATTCTAAAATCCTTTTAAAAATTAAGCATTAATGAACTGGCAAGAAAGCAAAAAATAGAGGAAAAAACTGTATCAAAAACCTGGAACATCGAGCTAAGGGGAGCTCCTTATACTGCTTATATCTTTGAGCATTTACTGAATTAGGTGATCCTGAAGTTCAGTTTTCATGACTTTGTTAGATACAGAGGCATAACACAAAGCTCAACAATTTTGCAAGATGGGATTCACATGCAGGACAAAACTCTCTGACTAAATACTGATTCTCAAAATCTGCACCCTTAGTGTAACTGCAAACTAAATACAGAACCCATCTGAGATTTGCAAGAAAATCTACCCATCTTGAATGTCGGTGAAAAGTGAAAGACAAAAATCTCTCCACTGGGAATTGGTAAATCATAGCAGCACCTCACACAGGTTTACAGTATAAGTTAACTTCTGCCAAGGTGATCCTAAATCCTTCAAGTCAAGAATGTAGTCATTCAGTTTTTTTGTTTTAAGAGATTGGGTTCTGGCTATGTATTATTCCAGGCTGGTCTCAAACTCCTGGCCTCAAGTGAAACTCCTACCTTGGCCTCCCAGAGTGCTGGAATTACAGATATGAGCCACCACACCCAGCTTTAATGTCATTCTTGATTGTTAATCCTCCCAAATGAAAAAAAAAAGAAAAAAAAGCAGCAGATTCTTTCTGGTGGAACTCAATTTTAACTCACGCCTTAAAGATTACCACAGATGAAATTCCAAGAAGATTAAATCTACAGTGGGGAAAAAAATATATAAAACATAAAAGAAAAGTAGGTGTAAAAGCCAGTCAATATATCAGACTGACAATACCTTTAGATATTGATATTATTAGATATATAATGTAAGTATTTTTAATAATAAAAATAAAAAATTGTACAAATGTATAAATCTGAAAAATAATAAATTAAACAAAATATCTTCAACCAAGTCTTTATATATAGGCAGGAGACAGTAAGGTTTTCTCCGGGCAATCTCACTAGTCCAAGAACAATCACAAAGATTCTGACACCAGGGGCTCTTCTACAAATATTACCTGCAGATCACCACCCCACAGGAGTGGTTCTTAATTGGTTGATTTTTAGACTCCACCCATGACTCCAGGGAACATTTGGCATATCTGGGCATACTTTTGATCATCACAATTGGGGGGTGCTAACGGCATCTAGTGAGTAGAGGCTAGAGATGCTGCTACAAATTTTACAATGCACACAACAGCCCCTGATAACACAGAATTATCTGTTCCCAGATGTCAAGGCTGCTGTTAAGAGTCCTGTTTTAGAGTAAGTCTCACCATTGCCCCATCTGCCTTTTCAGAGCCTTCAATCAGCTCTTTTGCTTCCCACTCCAAATCCTAAGCAGTCAACTAAACCTTTTACTAGTATCTGAGGAAAGCATTTAAAACAAAAGAGAAATGAAAACAAGCAGCTTGGAAATGTGCCAAGCAGAAAGATGAAAACTTCAAAAACAAAATCCCTATAGGCAAGACACACCTAAAGTAAAAGAAAGTTTAAAAAAATAATGGAAGAGACATACCAGGAAACTACAAGCCAAAAAAAAAAAAATGGAAATGGTTTGGTTATATTAATATAGGCAAAAGAGACTTTGGGCCAAAAGTGGGACTATGAGAGCTATGATAAAAGACTATTTATTAAAACAAAACAATACTTAACAGGTATATGGCTAATGACACAGCCTCAAAACACTCGTTTTGTGCCTTTCTTTACTGCTCTCATTTTGGAACCATGCACATATAGTACTTTTATTATCCCTTTATGTCAATAGGGGATCAAGTTGGGGAAACGATGGTCTGTTTTGTTTCTTTTCATCTAAATGTATGTCTGTGCTGTGGAAAACACTTAGTAAGTGATATATTTTGAAAAGAAATAGGAAAATCTTCTTTAAAAGCCAAGTAGAGTGCCCACATGCATGTGGGAATGTGTTGGAGGCGTGTGGACAGGTAGATTTTCCTGCATGGTGACCCGTGGGTCATTTCATTAACAAGCCCTCACTTGCCACTACCTGTAGATCTTTTTCCCTCTGCAGAAAGGAGGTCTTTGATCTCCCTTCTCAGAGGTATGCCAGCCTGCCACGCATTATCAAAGATCACTGGAAGATCAGATTTGGAGGTCTCCCTCTTCAGCATGCAGGTTTTTATTAAAGCCTCCTATCCTTAGGCTGGTATTTCAAACCTCAGCTGTACCTGGTATCTTGGCTGTGGTCTTGTTAGACTATCATCTTTAAAAGTGAACCAGCAGGATTTTGTGTAGAAGGATGAAGTCACTGTAACTATTTCTTTCACAGACCTTCAACAAATTCTCTCATTTGCAGCCATATCTGCACTCTAGTTTTAAAGGTTCTGGGGCTTTCTATTCTTAAGTCTTTCTAGAGTTTCAAGAAGATCGACGTGAATTTACCAAAGAAAACTACGGTTGTTTTAAAAATTACTATCATATAAATTATGACCAATCTCAGACATGCAAATAAATAAAAACTTAAGAGTTTAATGTATTTATCCTCCTTTTTGAGAACTGTGTTTAAATAGTTAAAAATGAGATAGTATCTATGGATCACTGTGCAGCTAAGAAATGTTCCCAGCTAAATTGAAACAATAGTTTTCAAAAGATATATAGATATATAGACATATATATATTACTTTTACATTGTGTATCTAATCATTAAACTATTCTTCCAACTTGGGGCACTGCTAATAGAAATTACAGAAAATATACATGATAAAATAAATACATTTACATATATTATCATTTCAATTTGTACTATTAGCTCTGAGTCCTAAGTGTTCTTATTAATACTTCAAAATCCTAATAGCACTGGAGTTAATGATTTTTCTTGCTTAGTATTTATGATAAATCTATTTTGCTTCTGAGTATGCTTATGCCTGGGAAGGGCATTGCATCCATCAACAGTAAATACTTGACAAATGAAATGCCACTGTCTAAACTCCATTTTTCTAATTGGCGTCATGTTTCCATACCTAAGAAAATTTTGTATTTTGGTATAATATAACATGACAAGTTGTTTCTTTCCCAAAGCTAAAGATTTCCAGCAAGTAATATATTGTGGGTCTTTGAAGGCACATTTATAAAATTGCATTAGAAGACAGACTTTGATTTATACTACTTGAGATTGAGAAATAAAATGTGTAGTTCATAATATCAAGATGTATTTCTTGAGTGTTATGGGTTAACAAGGTAAAATACTAAGTGCTTGCTAACTAACATGTTCACTTGCTCAAACATTTTAGATTTTATTAAAGTTGATCATGCTTCATAGGACTGATCTACTTGACCTATTCTTTTTTGGGCCATTATTATAACTTATTTTCATTGGATTATAACCCATAATAACATCTGCATTAAATGAGGCAGAGAGGATCTCTTAATTATAGGAAAAAGTGTGAATCAATATAGAAGAAATGAGGGAAGCAGAAAAATTACCATTAAGCAAATACTTCAGTAATAATTGCCACAGGCAATATCCACCAATGGATACTAAAATTAGCAGCTCAAAGTTTGAAAAAACTCAGGATATTTGCATAGTCTCAAAGTTTCTTTCCCAAGATATTAATTACAATATGTGGAGAAACCACTAGACACCACCTTAAACAAGGGATCAAAGTTATCATCAGTAATAAAACACATTGACATCACGTATCCTTGAAATGATGCACATCACTTCTACAGAACCCTAGTCAAAAATAAATAACTTCGACTCAATCGTAAGAAATTATTGGATCCAAATAGAGGGACAGTCTAAAAAATAACTAGCAGAGGAGTCAAACAAACCAAAGAAACAGCTAGTACTCTTCCAGTCTGAAGATCTTGAAGGACAAGGGAGGAATAAAGAACTATCGAGATGATAGGAGACTATAAAAACATGACAACTAAATGTAATGTGGGATAATAGATTGTATCCTGAAAACAGGGAAAGGAAATTAGTGAAAAAACTGATAAAATTTGAATAAGGTCTGGAATTTAGTTGATAGTATTTTATTCATGTTATTTTCTTGATTTTGATCATTGTATTATAAGATATTAACATGAGGGCAAACTGGATAAAGATACATGGGAACTCCCTGAAATAATCTTTGTAACTTTTCTGAAAATAAACATTTCACCCTAAAACACCATTTTGAAGTTGCAATATATACACAAACTAATAATTTAATAGCTTACATTGAAGTTGCTTACATCAGATGAGGCAGTGCCATCGGCATTTTTAGGGCATTAATTTATTCAATTCTCATAATAAACCTATGGGTGGGTGCTATAATTATCCCATTTGTACATACAAAATAATTGAGGCTTGAAGTACATAAAGAACTTGCTCAAGATTACATAGTTCTCATGCCATTCTAAAAAAAAAAATTGAGTCCAGAGCCAGAATGCTAAATTACTGAACCGACCACATCAGATCATTTATAGATGGCCTAAACCAGGCTTACAAATTTCTGGCATATTTGAGCCTAAACACAGCAGAGTTTTCCTACATATAGTATCAACTTGGGCAACCAATACAGCTGGCTCACTGAAAGTATGAAGAATGTACTTCAAGAAGGAAAATGATTCCAAAGGGGAGTTTAAAATGACAAAAGAAAGGCCTTACATGTGTGTAAATCTTTAAAAAAATTCATGAATAATGTTAAAATGTGAAATTAGAAAAAGCACTAAAATCTTGTATAACAAAAGCATATATATTGGCAAGAGATACTCCCCCGTTAATTCACTCTAAGGTCTACATATTGTTTGGGAAGAGGTAAAGATCTTAATAAGCATTACATTTTGATGTGTTAGGCATAATTGTCTATTTCTAAGGTAACAACTAAAAGGAGGGAAATGAGTGTGGAACTTTTAGTGTAGAATAAAAAAAGCAATGAGAAGAAGAGCTTTAATAACCAAATGGAAGGCAAAAATGAAAATATACGAAAAGATCAAGACACATATAAAATATAAAAATTTAAAGACAAATATAAAATATAAATAAAATTTAAAATTGTGGTAATTGCCATCAACATAAATGAACCACACTGAGTAAAGGTAAAGACTGCCATAATAAAAAGAAATGCAGTTACATGACATTTACTCCTCTAAAAAAAACACCTTCTGTAAAGAAGCAAAATAATATTGGAAGTAGAAAAATGGAAATGAGTCAAAATCTAATCAAAATCATCTATAAAGCTGTATTAACAGACTTCATGATAATAAGCATGGCTAGCAATAAAGACAATCACAGCAAAATGTTGAGAGCTACTTCACCAGGAAGATAAAACAAGCTGTACATAAACTTATCTGTACCTATTAACCTGACTTTGAAATATCTGAAGGGCATTATAATGCAACTATATGGGGGAAAAAAGTTACCATCATCCTGGAAGAGTCTAATGAATCTTAGTAATCAATAAATTAGCAGATATACAGAATCACTAATGAAGAACACAATAGGGGTTATTTAATAAACTTTCTTAGCACAAAAGAGTATACATTTTGTATAAATACAAAAAATAATAAAATTGAACTGCATGCTTAGCCAGGCCGTAAAGCAAGTCTCAACCAATTTCTAAGAATCAGGAGTACCATATTGTTCTATTCTCTGATGAAAGTAGTCATCCCTTTATATCCATGGGGTGTTGGTTTCAGGACCCTCCAATACCAAAATTCATGAATGCTCAAGTCCCTATGGAGTAGTATTTGCATATAACCTACACAGATCCTCTCATCTTTCAAATCATTTCTAGTTTACTTATAATACCTAATACAATATAAATGCTATGTAAATATTTGGTATACTGTATTATTGGTATTTTTCTGCCTTGTTATTTTTAATTTTTCCCCTGAATATTTTTTAGCTGTGGTTGGCTGAATCCATGGATGCAAAACCTACAGGTACAGAAGGACTGACTGTACAATTTAGTTAAGCATCAATAAAATCAGTAAAACTACAGTTAGAAATGTAAAAAGAGCCCTTACCCAATTGTCTAAAGAAGGTATCAGAGATATGAAAATATTCAAAGATAAACAAATGATAATGCCACATGTGTCAAGATATGTGGGATGAAGTCAAGTCACTCCTCTGGGGAAAATGTATAGCTGTAAATTATATGTACAGCTAGAAAAATAGGGAAGGCTGATAAATAACAATGTATCCAGAAAACATAAACCGAAATTTTAAAAGTACTAAATAAAAATATAGACAGGAATTGATGAATTAGAAAAACTTACTGTAGAGAGGAGCAACATGCTATTTGGTCCCCTGAAAAAGACTAAAAAAGAAAAAATACAGTAAGACCTCTGCCAAGAATAACTAAGAAACAAGAATGGAAAAATGTATTAATGTTTAGGATAAAAGACAACCTGATAAGAAGTATAGAGATTTAAAAAGATAATTATAACAATTTAAATATGAATTAATAAAACTGACTCAAGAAGGACTAAAACACCTAAGTAGTCCTATAACCACTAATGAAGTTAAATGAAGTCTTAAGACCATTAATAAAATTGAAGAAAAAGTATGTTAGCAAAGAAATTTCTTGGCCTAGATGGTTTTATAAGTTATTCATTAATATAAGAGATAATTCCAATCTTACAAAATGATAAGCATAATAAATCTAATGTAGAATAAGTTTCAATTAACACAGGGCATGGACCAAATCTAGTTTGCCATCAGTTTTCATAAAGTTTTATTGGAACACTTTTTTTTTTTTAACCTGTTGTCTGTGTTATAACTGCTTTTATGCTAGAATAGCTGTGTTGAATGGCTGTAAAAGAGAATGTATAATCCACAAAGCTGAAAATTCTGTTTGGCCTTTAAAAGAAAAGTTTGCTGATTTCTGGTACAGGATTTTATAAAATAACTGGTGTGAAAACAGGAGAGTAACTGAGAGTAAAAGTACAGGTATGAATAAGAGATGTGCATGTGTGCATAGTTTATAATACTACATAGGATAGTTAGAGAAGTCTATACAGAGAAGGTGATATAGTTTAGATGTTTGTCCTCTCCAAATATCATGTTGAAATGTGATCCCTAATGTTAGAGGTGGGGCCTGGTGGTAGAAGTTTGGGTCATGGGGGTAGATCTCTCATGAATGGCTTGGTGCCCTCCCTGTGGTAATGAGGGAGTTCTCACTCTGTCTGTTCATGAGAGAGCTGGTTGTTTAATGGAGGCTGGCATCTCCTCCTGCCTCTCTTGCTGGCTCCTTCACCTTCCACCACGGTTGGAAACTTCCTGAAGTTCTCACCTAAAGCAGATGCTGGCACTGTGCTTCTTATATACTCTGCAGAACTAAAGCCAAAATAAACCTCTTTTCTTTATAAATTACCCAGTCTCAGGTACTTCAAGTCTTGACACAAATCTCACCTTCTATATTATTCCATTTTGCATTGCATATGCTATTATTATAGCAATGCAGTTATTATATTACTCAGTCTTAGGTATTTCAAGTCTTGACACAAATCTCACTTTCTATTTTATTCCATTTTGCATTGCATATGGTATTATTATTATTGCATATGCAATGCAAAATGGAATAATATAGAAAGTGAGATTTATGTCAAGAAGTGAAGGAGATGGGGGCATTAGGTAAGTGGATTAGGTAAGAGGATTCCAGATGGAAGAGCTGAAACAAAGGCAGCAAGGCAGAAGTCTGCCTTCTGTTCTCAAGACAGCAAGGATGCAGTGAGGCTGGCACAGTGTGCAAGGGGGATAATGGTAATGAGTAAAGAAGTCAGAAAGTGTGTATGTTGGATGGAAGGGCTGGAAGTAGAAGCTCCATGCCGGTCTTTGCAGGCCACTCTCAGGATTCTGCTTTTAGTCTAAGTGAAATGGGGAATCATTCCAGGACTTTAAGAAGTGTCATGACCAACTTACTCTCTAAAAAAAACACTATAGGGCAATGTTGAAAATAGTTTGTAGGGGGTTAAGGGAACAAAGCAGAGCCCTTTTGAAAGGCAAGAGATGACAGTGGATCAGATCAGGTGATAGAGGAAGTGGTGAGAAGGGGTGAGATTTTGCATCTATTTTGAAAGAATAGCTAACAGGATTTCCTGAATGATTAGAAGTGAGGCAGTAAAGAAAAAGGAGTATAGAATAATCCCAAGGTTTTGTTCTAATTGTTTTAAGGAATAAATTCACCAATAACAGAAACTGAGAAGTCATACATGGAAAAGGTCTGAGGGATGTTGGGGAGAGAGATGAGGAGTTCAGTTTTAGACATGTTAAATTTGAGATATCTACTAGGCATTCAACTAGAGGTACTAAGTATCAACTGGATATCCAATCTGGTGTTTGGGAAAGGGCACTTCTCAGAGGTTGATAGCTAAAATAGGATGAAGAGTAAGAATTGACCATTTGACCGAACATCAAGAGGTTTTAAAACTATGTTGTCTCTCTCTATATATTTTTAAAAAGACATTAACATCAACGACGAAAATAAAAATTCTTCAAAAATTAGGAACAGAAATGAGTTTCTTTAACCTAATAAAGGGTTACTGTATAAAAAACTTCAAATTCACTGGTTAAAAATTAGTTGGTCATCATCATAAGTTGTGTTAAAAAAGTGTACTAAGAATTAAAACTGAACTCATGGAATTAAAACAACTGAACTCATGATGATAGAGTAGAATGATGGTTATCAGAGGCTGGGAAAGAGAGGAGGTTCAAAAATATAGTTAAGTACAATAAGAGCTAGTATTTAAAAGCACAACAGGGTTACTATAGTCAACAATTTTAAAATTGTATTTTAAAATAACTAAAAACAATTATAAAGTCATCACTAAATTATAAAGTTGTATAAGTTATTTAAATACTATATTTTTAAATAACTGTATATTTTTAAATACCTAAAAGAAGAAAACTAGAACATTCCTTACCCAAAGAATTGACAAATGCTTGAGGTGACGGATCTCCAAGTTACCCCAATGTGATTATTACATATTGTATGCTTGTATAAAAACATCTCACCAACCCTATAAATGTATGTACCTATTATGTACACATAATATTATTTAAGTGTACTATAGTTGTTAATCAGTGCAGTAAGCACTCATCCACACCTCCACCAAACACATACATGCAGGGCAAAATGACTGAAAGAGAACAAGAGTCACAGATAATATGATCCCCAAAATGCTATAATCAAATGATTAACATAATGAATTTCTAAAGTTTCTGGATACAGAAATTAATTCAATGTATGTACCATGAACAAGTAAAAAAATACGATTGTTTGAAAAGTTGTCATTTATAATATCAATAAAATAATGTACTCTATCTGGAACAAGCCATGCCAAAGTTGTATAACTTCCATATCTACAGGTATAAAAGTTTTTGAAATACATTAGGAAGTCAAATGAATACACCACGGAATACTGTGCAGCCATAAAAAAGGATGAGTTCATGTCCTTTGCAGGGACATGGATTAAGCTGGAAACCATCACTCTCAGCAAACTGATGCAAGAACAGAAAACCAAACACTGCATGTTCTCACTCATAAGTCATTGTTGAACAATGAGAACACATGGACACAGAGAGGGAAACATCACACACCAGGGCCTATTGTGGGTGGGAGAGCTAGGGAAAGGATAGCAGGGGGTAGGGGGATTGGGGACAGATAACATTAGAAGAAATACCTAATATAGATGATGGGGGAATGGATGCAGTAAACCACCATGGTATGTGTATACTTATGTAACAATCCTGCATGATCTGCACATGTACCCCAGAACTTAAAGTATGATTAAAAAAAAAAAAAAGAAAAAAAAAAAAAGAAGTCAAATGAGAGTAATACCATAGCATGGATTGATAGACTCAGTGTTAAAAAGGTATTGTGTCTGCTGAGATTGATTCATACAGGAAAACTATTCTAATAAATTTCCCATGGTGTTTTTTGAAACTTGACTAGCTGATTTTTGAAGAATATTAGGAAAAGAGAAGAAAAAAATATATAGAACATTCCTGAAGTAATAGAAAGTAGAAGGCTTAACCTATCAGAAATCAAGACTTAGTGTAAAGAAATAGTAACTAAACAAAGCAGTGTTGAGATAAACTTATAAACAATAAAACATAACTAAAAGCCCAGAAAGATACACATGTATGGAAATTTCACTTATGACAGAAACACTATTAGTGAGGTAAATACAGACTATAGTGTTGGAACAATTAGTTTCCCTCTTAGGGAAAAATAGAATCCCTACCTTTACATCAGTTACAGACATCAATTCCTAATGAATTATGTGAAGGACAAGATTTAAATATGTTCATAGGAAAATAAAAGAATACTTTTCTGTTCAAGAGACTGGTCATAAAAGAAAATTAGAATGCATTAAAATTAATAAACTGCATTCATCAAAAGATACCATAAAGTTAGAAGACATGCTTCAAACTGGGAGAAGATGTTTGCAACACAAGTAATTAACAAAGATTAGTCTCCAGGATATACAAAGAACTTAGAGAAATAAAGAGAAAAATATCACAGGTGTTTCATGGAAAATGCAGCATAAATATTCAGTGAACATGAAATACACAACCTAATTAGTAAATCAGTAAATGCCAACTAAAACTAAAATGAGATTTTCCATACCAAGTACAGAAAAATGAAGTTTCACAATATAAAAGGCTGATGAACATAAAACAACTGGAATACTCATATATAATCTATTCTTTCAGCTTGCACACAAATAACAGAATGATGAACAAGGGAACGATTAACACAAAATTCAAGAGTGTTGCTAAAGCTCTGTTAGGAAGAAAGGATAAACACAATACACTTATGTTCACTCCTTATTCATAAAATGCAAAAAATTTAAGAACATTTTAAAGTCTAACAAAAGAGAATATGCTACACTATGTATGATGAGACATTATGCAGACATTTAAACACCACAATTCCAAAGAATAATGACAAGAAAAATATTATTTATAAAACTGTCAATTTGCAATATGAGTCTAATTGGGGGAGGGAATAATTCATATGTATATACATTTTGTAAAACTAGTTTTGTAAAGGGATTCATTTTCTCCTTTAGACTTTTACTCTATTTTTTTATTTTCCACCTCAAACTTGTTATAATTATTTAATCAAAATCAAGTAAATGTTTTACTCAATTTTCTAAATTGAGTAAAACACTTAGTTGATTTGGCTTAAGTAAATTTTATATTCATGTGAAAACCATAAATTCTACACTCTAGAAATATGCTGACTATACTTCCTTTAAAATCTTTTTCCAATACACCAAAAGATTATATACAAATACCAAAGTTAATCAGATTTATAAACCAACTTAAGACACATTATGAAAAATCTCACACATAAAAACTTAGTTGCAATTAGTGATTTTAATTGTACAATCTAAAACATTTAAAATAACATCATATATAAATGAATATGAGACTATACCTTATTAAGAATTATTCTGAGTTTCCTGGATGAGAGAGCTATAACATGAAGAGTGTCTATGAAAATAGTGAAACTCTAAAATATTTGAAGAGATTTATTCTGAACCAAATGTGAATCACCAAAGGCCTCAGACACAGCCCCCTGAGAACATGTGCCCAAGGTGGTCAGGGTACAGCTTAGTTTTATGCATTTTAGGGAAACAGGAGATATAAATCAAATACATATCAAGTGTACATTGGTTTGGTCCAGAAAGGCAGGACATCTGGAAGTGTCAGAGGGGCTTCCAGGTCATAGGCAGATAAAGATTTTCTGTTGGCAATTGATTTAAAGAGTTGTTATTGTCTAAAGACTTAGGAATGTCTGGGTTAAGATAAGGGGTTATGGAGACCAAGCTTTTTATCATGCAGGTAAAGCCGCCAGGAAGCAGCCTTCAGAGACAATAGATTGCAAATGTTTCTTACTATAATTAAAGAGTCTGTTCTACCAGTAATTCCAAAAGGGAAGAGGGTATAATGAGGCATGTCCAACCCCATCCAGCTTCCCATAATGGCCTGAACTATATTTTTCAGGTTAACTTTGGAATGCCCTTGACCAAGAGGAGGGGTCCATTCAGTTGGTTGAGGGACCTTAACATTTTTTTTTAATTTTGGTTTACAAGAGTATTGAGACCTTGCTTCACAAAAATACAAGTGGAAAGCAGCCACAACAGAGTTAATATATAAAGTATTTTGAAAAGAATTCACTCTTTAAAAGCCTTATCAGCCTTATAAATGGATTAAATACTAAATAAGTTTGTCATCATTTGTACAGACGTGTTTGAGGTGTCTTCTATTCTTGTTGTGTATTAATTATTCTGATATCTAAAACCTAGATTTTCAATATGCAGACAATACCATCTGGATAGATTTTAAAACAGGCTAGCACCCACATGTAACACATGCACTTGATACTGTTTTATTAAACCTACATTAAAAAGATGGAATTGTAAGTGCTAAAACAGCCCCAGGAAAATTATTGTAATTTCACAGATAGTCCTTACAACTCAGATATTAAGCCCCATTTTCTCTGCAATCCAACCAGAGATGGAATTGTGTTTTGCTTAGTAAGGCTGACTCATCTCCAACCCTGATCACTTCAATATGGACACCTGTTATCTCAGTGAGCACTTTAATCTCAATGGGGAAATCATTTGACACCCAACTTGGAAATCTGCCTATGGTTGACTTGAACTCAATGTTGGTCAGCGAAAATTTCCCCAGCCTCTACCATTTCCTTTTGTTATTTTTATGAGCTTTTCTTAAGATAATTTCTAAAGTGGATTTTTCAACTTAATAGACCACTAAAAATCTGGCAGGACCTGAACAAGAAAATGATAGAGGCATGAGCAAGTATATAAAAAAACGTCCCTGAGGTCGCCTTCCGAGTTGCTTGAACATTGAGTACACACCCCACTTCTGCCAGGGAAGGGGCCTGTGCCCAAAGTTTTCTTCCCATGAGACCAAAAGCTCCCTCCTCTACAGAAGGGTAAGTAATTTCCACTGGGCTTTAAGGTGTCCAGGTGCGAGGCAGCAGCATTTCTGAGACAACTACATGAACAGTCGCTACTTCAAAATCTAGTCTGCTTGCTGCCAAGCTGACCTGTCACTGAGAAGTTTATTCCCTCAAGCTTTTCCTAGAAAAGTGAAGCTGCCTTTGCAAAAATTATTAACAGTGAGAAAATTAATGGCAGTGAAAGATCTCATTAACTCCTATCTTGCCTTTAGCCTTCAAACTGCCCTTGTTTATTCCTGGGTTTGGTCAAGCTAACTTATGGAGATATTTAAGTTTATAGTTTAAATGATAATAGCCCTTCCCCAAAACTCAACCATCTTTGTAAGGCTAACAAGAGACTACCAGGCTAGTAGGATGAGAGGAACATGAATTCTGCTACGGTGTAGACATAAACAATTGCCAGCCATAATTCCAGAGGTCACAAAATATAAACTTTCCCAATTACTCCTACAGATAACATCACTACTGTAGAAACTAAGATTGGCCTTTTGAGATGCCTTTTCAGGTTTTTTGAATACCTGATGACTAATGGCTCCACTTGGATCTGCAGACCCTCCTGTAGCTGCATCCAAAAGTGACTCAGCACAAACAAGGACCATTTCGCACACCCCTATGATTGTACCTCCAACCAATCATCAGCAAGCCTCCATTGCCTAGCTACTCCCTCTTTCTTCCCCCAAACTATCCTTGAAAAATCCTAGTTTCGGAATTCTTAAGGGGGCTGATTTGAATAACAAAACTCTGGTCTCCTCTTTAACTAGCTCTACATGTGTAACACTCTTTATTACAATTCTCCTGATTTGATAAATTAGCTCTCTCTGGGCAGTGGGCAAAAAGAACCTATTGGGTGGTTACAAACTGAAAAGCAAGAAGGAAAGAATACTTTGCATTTGGAAGACAAACCCACACACTGTGAGGGCTGCAGATAACTGTGACCTGGAAGCCCCTTGGCAGGTGAAGGGAGGTTGGGAGCTCACATCTTCCCTTCTCTTGCTGATCCTGGCTTTGTCAGTTTTCCTGTTACCCACAAAGCCTATTTCTTAAACCATGCTGTGTGACATCCTGGAATTCATCTAGAACCATGGGTGCAGGAGGAAAGGCAGTCCAGAGGCCTTGCCTTATATTACAATGGGTCATTAGCTTCTTTCCCTGTATAGATGTCAGTTTAAATGGTTTATGAGGCGTCTGTGCTAAAGTCGAATTTTAAAGAATGAAGAGGAATTGAGGGTAGAGTAGATTTGAGGTGTGAACTTGAGGACTGGAAAAGGTAGTCACTCAGAGAAGTGGCATGTACAAAAGCCTGGAGGAATGAGACAGTTTCTGGGCTTACAAGCTGTTAGGACTGGTAAAAGGAAAAGCCTAAGAGAATGATAGGAAATGAAATGAGAAGGAGGTTGGCAGGATCGGGTGTGAAGGGGCTTGAACATCAGCCTAGGACTTAGACTTCTTCCTGGTACTGGCATTCCTCAGATTGGGGTCTGCAGCTAACCACCTTAAAATCCAGAATCCCTGTGGCATTCAGGACCAATGTTTTACTTTGGATTGTGTGGATACCCTGTACTATCTAGAAATAGCTTAATTGGGGGAAAGAGGTCAACTTTATATTTGTGTGCCACATTCAGGCCAAATGTCATTATATTATGGTATAGAAGTTTCACAAGTGTTTGAAAAAAAATTAATAACTTAGATAACATGCCTCAGTCTGCACAATCAGGTTGAAGTCACAAGAACCTCACTGTAGCAAACCAACACCCATTCATGCTGCAATAAATCTTCTGTAAGATCGCAGTGATATCTGACATCAATTTAATTTAGATGTTACTTGAATTCTGTTTGTATTCGCTTTGGTTTGGTTTTATAGCTGTACAAGAACTATTAGCATAGGAAAATATACCTAGGTTGACATTTGCACATATTAAGTTTATAATAAATATAACAAAATCACCACAGGACAGAGAGGTAGAAGAGTGCAATGCGAGACTCAGTAAAGCACAGTCTCTGGAACCAGACTGCTTGAGTTCGAACTCTTTCGGATTTCACAGCCTTCCTGCTATGTGACATTTTTACTGAAACTAGGTTTGCTCATCTGGAAAGCTGGGATAACAGAAGTTCCTACTACACTGGGCATTGTGAGGCTTCAATGAGTCAACGCTGAAGATGCTTGGCATAAAATAAAAATACAGTTGACCCTCGAGCAACATGGGTCAAAGTGCGAGCATCCACTTAGACGTGAATTTTTTTCAGCTTGGATGGAAAACATTGTATATGCAGGTCTGCGGGGCCAAATGAAACTTGAGTGCACAAAAATTTTGGTATACACAGGAAGTCCTGGAACAAATTTCTCTTGTATACCAAGGGACTCCTATAGTTCATGCGTATACTACTATGGTTCCCCAGCCTTTGATTGGGGCCTATAACTTATTCAACTTGATTATCTGTAGGTAATGCAGAGACCCTGAGAACTTGCACAGCCTTCCGAAGGCTGTGAAATCAGAATTTGAATCCAAGCAGTCTGGTTCCAGACCATGCTTCACTGGGTCTCACACAGCACTCTTCCACCTCTCTGCCCTCTGGTAATTTCATTATGTTTATTATAACTTAATATGTACAAATATAAACCTAGATATATTTTCCTATGCCAATAGTTCTTGTACAACTATACAAGATACATCTGCATCTACTCTATTCAGATGTATATTTCTGAAAAAACCTTTTGGCAGCACTGAAGAGAATAGATGGGATGGAGAGGAGAGATTTAATATCTATTTAGGAGATAAAAGTGAATGTCAGTGCAGTTGTGAATAGTCTTTTTGAAGTATAGTTCCTTGACTTGTATTACCTGGAAAGTCATTACAAATGCAAATTCACAGGTCCTTGAATCAAAAAATTTAGAAAGAGTACCTAGCAATTTGTGTTTTCACACACCTTCCAGATGCTTTTGACGCTCAGGGACAGGGGCTGGCAAAATTATTTTGTAAAAGATCGACAGTAAATGTTTTAGGCTTTGCCGGCAACATGATCTTTTATAGAGCACAACTAAAAAAAAATAATAGCTGTGGCCATACTCCAAAACACCATTTACAGAACATATGTAGGCTGGATTTGGGCCTACCATTGCGGACCCCTGCTCTAGGAGTTTGATGCCAGGACCGAGACTAGCAATAAGGAAGGAACAAGTTTGAAGAGTAAATTAAGTTTGGGTATGAGACAGTGAGATTGAGATATAAATGGCCAAGTCTCAGCTGGTTCTAGAGCTCGAAGGAAACAGTAGGGCTGGAAGTAGAGATTCAGAAGACAGAGTAGGGTGCTTATTAAAACGGCGTGTGCAAACAACATTGTCCAAGCAATACGCAGAGCCTAAGCAAGGAAGAGAGCCAAGGAGGCATCCAGAGGCCCACGAACGCTGGACAGCAAAGGAATAGAAAACACAAAGAACACCGTTGAATGGCAAAGGAAAAGAATAAGGAAACAGGTCGATGAGACAAACACAGAGAAGATGATGTGTCTGACATCAGAAAAGGAGACAACCTGTATACAAACAGTTCTAGCCCCTGCAGTGTTACACAAGTCGAATGCCATCATGCCTGCAATTGGGACATCAGTGACTGTGTGCATGCTTACAGTTCAGTGTATGGGTGAAACATGTAAGCTCAGTGCAAGTGCAGCAAAAGAAGGGTAGAGGAGCAAAAAACTTGTCTACGTTTCTAAGCTTAGGGCAGAAAATCATTCGTGGGCAGAGACAGATTGAAGATATACAAGTCCGGGTTAATGAAGAATTGAGATGGCTAGGGAATGGAGATTGGGTGGTACTGAGAGCCTCCAGGGAGGGACGGGCCTTGAACAAGAGGAGGAATGCCTCCTTCCTCACACATGGACGGGAGGAATGGAAACACAGACACAGAAGTTTCTGGGTGAGCAAGAAGCTCAGCTTCTTTATTTTCATAACCTCAATGTTATCAGCAAAGTAGGAGGTTATCAAGTAAGATTATAAAAATATTAGGCTGATGATAGAAGAAAAGTGAAGATAAAGCAGTGTTTCTTTAAAAAAAAAATGTCAGTCAGACTTGTTGCTTCGTAGAAAATTTCCCCTTCGCCTTCATTGAAAATTAGTGGTGTTCTCCAATTAAATTGGATTTATGAACAGGCCAGGCATACAAGAAATCTTATTCCCCATTTTCTATTTTGGCATTCACTTCTTGATGCTCTCCTTCCCCTAATCCAGGTTGCACCGACATGATCTTTGACTTCCCACAGAGAAGTGTTCATTTTAACTGGCAGGCAAATGATATTACACTCCAAAGGCCCATCATGCTAAATGACCATTAAACCATTACACTTAAGAACTGCCTCTCAAGATAGAGACTCCAAGTGCTTCGCACAGTATCACTGTTTAACTATCAGCATTTTATAGACAGGGAATTGTCATCGCCAAGCTCACATGAATTCCTCTGGTTATAAACAAAACATCTGTGGCTGGTTAGCTCAGCTGGTTCATCCATGAAGTTACATGGCCAAAATCTTGGGTGGAATCCTTGTAAAGCTCTGTCAGTATGGTTCTTTTCACAAGCCATTTGTCTGCAGCCCCAGTTAGATGAGTCATCTCAAAATGGGTGCTCCTGATTGGGACAGGGTATGGCTGCCATCACCCCATCAATCAGCCTCCTCTTTTCTTATTCTTCAGTACATACTCTGTTAACTGGGCTGTTCTCCTTCCTGGCCATCTCTGCCTCTGTGCTTTTCCCCACATTACTCTTTCCCCATTATTATTTCCATTCAAATCCTCCCTGTACTTCAAAGTTTGCCTCAATTCCCACTAAAGCCCCAGTATTTCTCTCAGCTGACTCCAGCCTCCATGAGTCTTTACAATTGAATGACCAGTCTTGCAATCCATACTCTATAAATTTAGTTGATTATTACATTTAGTTTGTAACTCTAGGCTGCCCAAGGGCAGGTACCACAGGTATAGTACAGTATAATAGAAAGAGGAGATCTTATTTCTACCCTAGGTTTAGTAGAGTAGCCCCCCTTATACATGGGGCATACATTTCAAGACCCCCAGTGGATACCTGAAACTGCAGATATATAAACCTTATATATGCTATATGTTTTTAAACTTATAATCAAAATGACTGTTAAGTGACCACCAGGCAGGTAGAATATACAACATGGACATGATAGACAAAGGAAGATTCACATCCCAGGTGGGACAAAGCAGGATAGCCAGAGATTTTATTGTGATACTAAGAATGGCAGGCAATTTGAAACCTATGAATTATTTCTAGTATATCCTATTTCATATTTTCATACCACAGTTAATCATGGGTAACCAAAACTATGGAAAGCAAAAATAGGGATAAGGAGGGACTATACTTCCTCACTAGGTCATCTTGGAAAATTTACCTACCTCTTTGGACATTCATTTCCTCATTTGAAGATGAAAAGTCATATAATTCACTATCTTTTACTTTTTAATCATTACAGCCTTTAATAGCACTCAAACACTTGACTGATGAGTCAAAATTCTATGAGTATGAATCTATATCCAGAGTGAAAAACCAAATCCACACCTGAAAGCAATGTGGGTCTGTGGCAAGAGTTCTTTCCTTCATTTTTCTTATTTCTAGCCATACTGTGTAAAGTTGTGAACAGCAGTGTGTCTTATACACAGGCAGTAGTGCTACTGTTGGAATGTTAGCTTACAGCTTTTAAAGGTGGTCATTTGACAACCATCTTTAGGCCGCAACTTCAAAAGTGCAGTCACAGTGAGAAGTTTGTGCCTGACCAGCAGGACAGCTGATTCACTTACATGGAAGGAATTATATATTCCTTGTCCATGGTTTACTGCCATATCAGAGGTTGGGTTTTTTGTTTGTTTGTTTTTTTGAGACAGAGTCTGGCTCTGTTGCCCAGGCTGGAGTGCAGTGGCATGATCTCAGCTCACTGCAACTGCCGGGGTTTCACCATGTTGGCCAGGATAGTCTCGATCTCCTGGCCTACTGGAGGTTCTTAAATTGTGGTCCAGGAAGCCCTGGTGGCCCCTGCAAAGCATCCGAGAAGTCAAAGCTACTTTTCTAGTAACACTGAAATGTCACTTGTCCTTTTTTATTCTAATCCTCTCATCAGTTACAGTGCCATTTTCCAGAGGCTACATGACAGGTGATATCACCACAGCTTGAATGCAGAAGCAGATACATGAACCCAGCTATCTTCTATTAAGCCAGACATTAGAAACATCTACAAAACTGTGGGAGAAAATGGCCATGCTTCTCAGTAACTTTTTTGCTTTGGGAAAGTTATTTTTTCTGACAAGTTATTTATGTTAATAGGATAAGTTTATTATTTTAATAAATCAATAAATCATTTTCTCTTTTAGTTTCTAATATAGTAAATATCAATAGCCATAACTATATACATAGATCTTTGAAATCCTTGATGTTTTTCTAGAAATATGGAAATGTCCTTATATTAAGACGTTTGGGAACTGCCTCTCTGTGTTAATGAGGCTATAAAATAAACACAGTTGCCCTTTGGTACCATAGCGAACTGGTTCCAGGGGCCCCTGAAGATACCAAAATTCATGATGCTAAGTCTCTTTATAAAATGACATAGTATTTGCACATAATCTATGTACATTTCCCCATATACTTTAAATCAGCTCTATATTACTTATCATACCTAATACAATGTAAATGTTATGTAAATAGTAGTTATACTGTACTATGTAGGGAATGTTTACCAGAAAAGTCTACACATGTTCAATACAGATACTCTCCCCTGACCCCCACACGAAAGTTTTTCATTCATGGTTGTTGAATCCACAGTTGAAAACCCTCAGTGGGCCAACTGTATTTGCCAAATGTAAGACAGTCATGCATCCCTTAGTGATTGGGACACCTTCTAAGAAATGCATCAATAGGTGATTTTGTCATTGTGTGAGTTTCACAAAACACGCAAACCTTGGCTACATGGTATAGTCTACTGCTCCTAGCAGTAACTCCTAGCAAACAAACCTGAGCAGCATGCTACTGTATTGTATACTCTAGGCAATTATAACACCAGGGTAAGTACTTGTATATCTAAACATAAAAATGGGACAGTAAAAATACCATGTTGTCTTGGGGGACTACCAGCATATACTTGGTCCATCATTGGCCAAAACATCAGTAGGCAGAACATGACTATATAAGCTGAACTCTGAAAGACACCCATGAAAAATACATTAATAGATGACGGTCTTCTCTTGGTATCTAGAACACTGAAGGTTTTGTCCAAAGGATGGCAGTAAGGTCCACAAACTCCAATGTCCTCTGCTTTCAAATCCAGCCTGACCAAACCCTCCTGCCCATGGCTTGGGTGGAACAAGGAGAGAGCAATGCTCCTGATATGACCTCTACTCCATCAGCTCAGTTCAGGGATAGTCC
>PVKP010020545.1:0-40606 GCA_004027715.1 Plecturocebus donacophilus
ATGGGGCTGGGGAGTGGTCAGAGCCGGTGCTGATTCCAGAAATGGCTTCAACCTGTTTCTTCTCTGGAGGGGGAATCTAGCTTTCAGGAGCAGAGGCCGAGGCTGGGGTCACGGAGGAGCTTGGCCAGGCTGCCTCTCCCACCCCCGAGTCAGGATGGGCTGGCAGCAGGGCCTGGATCCGGCAGGTGCACTGAACCTCAGCGGATCCACCCTGCACCCCCATCTTCTACCCACTCCCAATACCCTAAGTTTCAGCCCTGCCCAGAGGCCTGCGTGTCTGTAACAGGTGCGCCTTCTCCAAGCTCAGCCGCACTCTGCTGGGATGTTCTTCCCACGGGGTGTGCAGCCTGGAGCAGCTGCTCTCATGACTACGATGTCCCCCGCCTCCTGCCCCTCCAGCCCACCCCGCTCTGCCTGGGTCCTGCCTCCTGCAGGCTGCCCTGCTCACGGGGCCCTTGAAGCACGTGTGGGTTTGCTGAGTGAGGAGAGGAGGAGTGCCTCAGGATCTAGCCCGCAAGTTCTCCTTGGCCCCCCGGCCAGGTCCGCATGGGTGAGAGTGGATCCACGTGGGGTTCTTGGGGCCCTGCTCATGCACTGGCTGCTCACATAGACTGTGCTGACGCTGATGATGCCAGAGCATAAATAAAGGTGCTGAAAGCTGACTCGGCCAGATGGGGACCAGCTCCCGGGGGTGTTTGGGGCAGATGGGGAGGGGCTAAGACCCAGAATGAGACCTCAGTGGGAGCATGAGGGGGCTCCACTAGCCAGGGCAGATGCAGGGGCTGGCAGGGCTGGTGCGGCTCTGGGACAGGCTGGGCTCTGGGCTCCTCTGGTGGGACAGGCTGGGCTCTGGGCTCCTCTGGTGGGACAGGCTGGGCTCTGGGCTCCTCTGGTGGGACAGGCTGGGCTCTGGGCTCTGGGCTCTGGGCTCTGGAGCAAGTTCTGCACTGGAAAAGGTCACGCGGATACATCCGGCCGCCTCCCGACACCAGACAGGGCCCAGGCTTGCGGCATGTGCAGGCAGTCGGGGCTGCAGAGAGGCATGCTGGCAGGGCCTGGCCATGGAAAGGGAGAAGCATCTCTCCATGGTGAGGAAGGGCTTCTGGGCGCCCCCTCCCTGGGGGTTGTGCCTCACACCATCATCTTTCTAGTCCAGGAACAGCCACAGGCTCTTTGGCCCTGGAGGCCGCGGGTGACGCAGATCACAGAATCAGAGGTTCAGAGGCTCTGTTTGTTCCTCGGGGGCTGCTGCCCATGTCGGGCAGAGTGAGTTTTAAGTCCCGCGGCCCCAGTCCTCCAACCCCGGGAGCCAGAGACGGGCGGAGGAGCTATCTGCAGAGGCCGAGGCTGATCTGCTTCTTCCAGGGTCATATGCAAGCCCTCCCCGGCTGGCACCCGCTTCTCAAACCCCCACTCACGTGCACCCCCATGCTCATGCCCCCCACATGTGCACCCTGTCACGTGCACACACCACCCACACACAGGGAACACAATATTTCGTTTAGTTTGTTTGTTGTTACAAAACCAAAATGTGAAAGTCCTTGGCCCAAGAAGCAGCATCTTTTGCTCCCAGCGGATGACGGGCAGGGAGCACCAGGCGAAGGCGGGGCTGGGCCCCCCAGACAGGCCCCTCTCGGGCCCCCCAGACAGGCCCCTCTCCGGCCCCCACTCACAGTTTGCTCTGGAAGGAGGACGGCATCGGTCCTGAGGCCGCAGCTTTAGAATCTCTCCTCACAGTTGCACTCAGCCACGAAGCTTCTCCTCGAACAGGAGCGGTGGGAGCCAGCCTCGTGCTGGGGGTTTTCAGAGAGGGGGACGTTGGGTCCAGGGGTCACTTATCAACAGTGAGACCCGGTTCTCAGGGAGACTCTGCCCTTGTTGTCATGACCTGGTTCCTGGGCTCCAGTGGGGGCATCCCAGCCTCATCCCTGCTGTGTCTCCCTCAGTTCCCAGGGCTGGGTCCAGGAAAGTCCCCAGGACACTGTGCCCCACCCAGACCCAGGGGTTTCCCTCAGAGTGGGGGTGGACAGCAGTGCTCCCTGGCCGCTGCACACACACAGCTGCCCCCTTCCCCCGCCCCACTTCAAGAAGCCGGGATGACGACTGGGTCCCCACACCTCGTCCAGGGGAGCCCTCTGCCACCCCTTCCCCACTGCACCTCTGTCCCACACCAGCCTGGGGCTGGGCTCTGCACTACTCTTTCCAGAATCCTTTCCAGGGTTTGGGGGCAGGGCTGCTTGCCCCTGCTCCAGGACACTGCTGAGACTCTCTCTGAGTGGGAGGCCCTAAGAGTCAGGGGCTCCCCAATCCCACTGCCTGCTGTGCTCCCAGCCCCCGACGTCCTGGGCTGCCCAGCCTTAGGGCTCAAGGTCGGGTGGATTTCCTCAGGCCTTGCCCACTGGGGTCTGCTGTCTCCTCCTCCCTCCTGGCCTGGGTGCCTGAGGTCCCGGGAGGCCCCCTTCAGAGCACTCTTCTGACCTGAGACAGGACCCTTCAGTCCCAGCTGGCGTGGGTGATGCTCAGTCCCTTGGTTGAATGCCGTGCAGTGGGTCAGCACCTCCAGCCCACCAGGCTGTGCTGGCCAGTCCACATGGTCAGACTCATACCCATTCAGCCTGGAAGCCCTTCCAGGTCCCACGAGAGAGTCTCTGAGCACGTCGGAGGCCCCTTCTACACGAGCTCCACACTCTGTTCTGACTCCACAGTCTCTCTCTCGTCCTTCTGATGACAGCTCAGCGGGCTTCCCTCAACCAACTGCTTCCTGGAGATCCTGGATGTATCCAGCAATCACTGTGCAGAAGAGGGGCCCCTGGGGCTCTCCAGATGGGGTGCAGGAGTCTCTCAGCAAGAGCACTGGGCGAGGATGTAGGAAATACTCATCCAATTATTTGCCTAACAAATTAACTTAGTTCATCATGAAAAGGTGGAATTATTTTTATCGATTGGGTGCATGAAAGTCACAGCGAGCCAACTTTAAAAACACATGTAATATGTACGGCAACTATTTCTAGCACAATAAAGCCAATTATCTTTAAAAATAAAATCTAGTACTGGTTAGAGCATATCTATAGCAACTGTTGGGTAGTTATTCTTGTCTATTTTTGAGCAATGAAAAGTCAAAACGATGCAAATGGCTGGAGGTGCACTTTCATCATAAAACGTGGAGTCCTCGCAGGAGCTGACTTGTGGATGGCCACTTCTCAGATGGGAGGCTCTTGTGGTTACATGGCTCTCCCAGGATGCAGGGCTGGGGTGGGGTCGCCAACCCGGGCCTTTTGGGCTGTGCACACATTGGGTGTGACCCTCTCTGTCCTTCTTCTCCTGCACGAGGGTCAGCGTTGCATGAGGATGGGGGTGTGTCACCCTCTTTGCATATGGCTACTCTTGGGCCATCCCGCTCATCGATTCCTGCCCAGTGTTCTGTCTCCAGTTCTGTCCCCAACTCTGTCACTGGAATCCTCTTTGACAAGACCTCCATTCTGCCCGTGGGTAAAGCCCCTGCCTCCCCGAGTGGCATTGAAGCCCTCGTCCACCACTGCTTCCCTGTGGACGAGCTGCCCAGGTGGGGACCAGCTCACCGTGCCCTTCCACGGAAGGCTGTCATCTCTTCTGTGATTCATTGTGCTCCCAGGCTCGTGTCCTCTTTCAAGTCTCACCTCAAACTTTGTGCCGGGGGCCTTCATAACCCTCTTCTGTCACCAGACAGCACCGTTTCATCATTGTCCTGGCCTCCTCTTTACTCCCGTCGTCCTGCTGCTCAGACCCACAGTTCCATAAGGCTTCTCTCTGTGTTTCAAACGAAGCCACTGCAGCCGCAAAGATTCTGTTGACTTTGTAAATAACGAAGCAATAAAAAGACCAAATGTAGTGTCTCAAACTACACATGTGTCACCCTTCCTCTCCATCAATAATCACCATGTTAATGTGTGAGTTACGACAGAATGATAATTGCCAGGTGTAAGCTACGTGCTTGACAATTTCTATGTATTAATTCATGTGGTTCTAACAAGAACTGGTTTATCTTGGTACTGCTGTTTTCATCCCCATTTTCCAGGTGTGAAAGCTGAGATCCAGTAAGAATAATGATTTTGTCTAAAGCTACACAGATAACGAGGGTTAGATCCAAGATGCTAACCCTTAACCACCATAGATGTCACACCCATAACCACCGTGGGTGTCTGAAACATGTTTGCATATCTGTGTTCTCCATTAGACCGTTAAGTGCCTTGCAGACAAGATCATGCCTAACTTATTGGCATGTAATGCCAGTTGAATAAAATCAGAGCCATCGCCAGGGTTGATGGCTGCTGATGGGGTTGGGTGCTGAGTTCCAGCCTTGCTAGTTTCAGCCCATGTAGGTGCAGACTCAGTTGGCATCTTAGTTCCATCCATCTGCCAATTCTGACCAGCTCAGCTTGCATTGGAAGGCTCACCTCTGTCAGCAGAAAGACTCTGTACAAGTCTATAGCTCTGAGCTAGCGGTCTAGACAAAGCACCTCCAGCACACAGCCTCCCTCTGGCCTCATGATGCAGCCAGGGTTCTGCCTCTATTTGCTGCCTTGTTATCCAGATCTTAGAAGGGCCTGGGCTCATGCGCCCCATGAAGACCTTACACAACCCTCTTCTCGGGGCTAGAAGCAGTCTCTTCTTACCCCAAGCCTGGGGACCTCTTCAGAGATGAATTTATTGGAATCTTGTGCAGAAGCCCATTTCTCATCGATTAGTGCTTAACTTATAATAGGCTTTAGGGCAGGGAGAGGGATGAGGAATCAACAAGAGGTCCTTCACAGAGAGGAAACTCAGAGGGCTTCACATCCATGGGACAATGGGAAGGGGTGGACATAGTCCTATTTTTCTGAAGGCTGGGACATGGCTTCTGTTCTTTTAGATGTTCTCTATGACCTACATACTCTTAGATTTTTCAATTTTTGAGTGTGTATGTTAATATTTACAACTACAATTATACAACAACTATGTAGTTTTATCAGCTATTGCTTATGTCTATTGACACTATAGTATTTGGTGCATACATGTTCACAATAATTATATTTCCTTTTATATTTCATTACTGTTTATATTGGGTCTATAATACTTAATACCCCTCTTTGATTCCTGGCAGGGGTTTCACCTCACATTTCAATTACTTTCTCTTTTCTTTCTTATGTGTCTCCTGTAGATATTAAATTACTGTATCTTTTAGAATATCTGTTCTGAGAGCCTGTCTTTTGATTAGTGATTAGTATAATTCATTCACATTTACTATACTTAATGTTGTACTCAGAATTATTTTATCCATATTATTTCACAATTTTTATTATCATATTCCATGTACTTTTCTTTTTTTCTTCCTGACTTCCATTGAATAGACAATTTTTTTTAGCTGATTTTGACATATTTTATTTTGATTCTTTTGGTGGTCATTCATAACTTCTTCAGATCTATAGTTATGCTTATTCTCCCTATCAGTTTCCTGAATTTACCAATATCTATCTCTTCCCTGTAAATAAGACAAGCACCTGAGGCGACTCTCCTATTTCTCTGAGCTCTCCCTCACAGCCCAACCTCTCTCCTATACCATGTGAGTATCACCTAGAATTTTGGCTGTAGATTGATGTGTATATTTTTGTTTTAGTCTTTGCTTTAGTAAATTATTTAGTCACCCATATCTCTCCTGTTGCTCGTGTTCATTTCTTTTCTTGAAATAGGACGGTCTTTTAAAACGTTTTCAAAAGAGTCTTTGTGTGATAAAAATTCTGAAGCCCGACATGTCTGAAAATATCCTTATTTGGCCAATGCATACAAATGATAGGTTAGAAAAATATGAAAATTCTGAGTTTCAGGATTGTTTTTCTTGAATATGGTGACTATCACTCTACTTTCTTCCTGCATCCACTATGCTGATAGATATAATGTCAATATGATCTGTGTTCCTTTGAAAGTTACTGATTTCTTTCTCACTTTGAAAGTTTTATAATTTCCTCTCCTTTAATGTTCTTAAATTTCTGTAGTATACTGGGATGTATCTTCCTCTCTTTCCCTCTCTCTCCTCTCTCTTCTCTGAGATCATACATCTTTCTCAAATCTGGGAAATTCTTGGCCAATAAATCTTCATATATATTCTCTCTTTCTCTTATTGCTTTCTTCCTTTCAGGATCTCTAATGTATAAATAGATGGCTCTACTTCAGTCTTCCATATCTCTTTACTTTCCACTTCTAAAAATCCTTTTAATATCTTCTTTATTTATTTTGGAGAATTCTTAAGGCAGATCTTTGTGCTTACTAATCTCTGGCTAAATTCATTCTGACATTTAGCCCATATATATACACATGCACATATATGGGCTAAATGTATGTGTGTGTGTGGGTGTGTATGCCTGTGTGTGTATATATATACACACATATATAATCCTTTTTTCTATATAATTTCTTATTCTTTTTTTTAATCTTCCCAGTACCCCCCCCGCCTTATTTCTTAGAGGAAATTAAACAGGCTTATTTTAAACTCTTGTTCCATCTGTTCTATTTATTCTGCTTCATCTGGTATGAATTTCTCTTCTTGTTATCTTTCTCTATATAGCAGTTGTATTCTTAAGAAGTCTCATTACTTTTCCTGAGCTAATACACTCTTCTGATATTATCTATCTGTGCTGGAAGTGGGTATTTGAGGGGAGTGGATAAAGCCCACATAAACATGTTCTCTGCTTCTGAGAGTTTTTTGTGATGCAGGGAGGATGTGTCTTCTGGTGAAGAGCATCTGGTATTACACATTACATCTCTCCCTTGGCATTGGTCTCACTTAACTGTCTCCTAAGCATGATTACCTAGTACTGGAGCCGTGAAGAGGGTGTAGGGATAAGGGAATACTCCATGGCTGGAAAGCCTGGATGAACCTGTTTTGAACTGTCCTTCATCCAAGCTCATGTGTAGTAGAATCTTTAATTTATCTCTCCACCCAGCTATCATTGGGATGGCTGCACTTCCCTCACACTGGGTAAACGGGATTTCCTTGAGCTTCTTAAATCAGGAGATTGAAGTCTGTCATCAGTTTTGGAAAATCTCACCTAGGATCTCCTCAGCTATTAACTCTGGTGTATTCTCCTTGTCTTCTTCTGTGACTCCAAATAGAAGCGTGTCAGTCTACTTGCCCACCATCCACATGTCAGCTCTCGTTGACCTTTTCCTTTTCTCTGAGCATTGGCCTTTCTGTTAACTTCCCTGACCTCCTGTGCCCCATCTGCTGCTCAGTTTATTCAATGAGTTTTCAATTTCAGAGACTCCATTTTTTACTCAGAATGTCTATTTG
Source organism: Plecturocebus donacophilus (assembly GCA_004027715.1). Classification (NCBI taxonomy): domain Eukaryota; kingdom Metazoa; phylum Chordata; class Mammalia; order Primates; family Pitheciidae; genus Plecturocebus; species Plecturocebus donacophilus. The sequence continues at coordinate 7,304 of PVKP010020545.1, forward strand.
ATTCTCTTTACAGATTCCAAACTTTTTTTTAAAATTCTCCATCTTCTCAGCCACTTAGTGCATCTCACCCCTCCTGGCTTTGAGGTCTTTATAATTGATAATTTTAAGTCCTTGAGTGCTCATTTCAATATCTGTATTATTTACAGATGTGCTTCTGTTGACAACTTTTTGTCAATCGTTAGTCATATTTTGCTACTTCATATTCATGTACGTTTTGATTATAGGAAAGTAATTGTGTACACAAAAATGATAGAAACTAAAGTTGTTGCTACTGTTTGTCTGAGAATTTCTGCCTCTCCCCACCTACCTTTCTTTTTCATAAGATAGGGATCAGGGGCTAATCACCTCAACCCAATTAAAGATTGAGCTGATTTGAGTCTGAGGTCTAACATGAGAGGCAGTGCCCCTGTTTCCCAAGGCTGCGGACTGAAGCCAGATGCTGGGTCTCCCTGGCAAGTGAGAGTGGGAGACCTCGTCCCCTGTCTTTTGGCTCCACCCCCCCCCAACCCCGTACCACTTCAGAAGCTGGCAAGAAACCTACAGGAGAAAACAGCTCAACGTTTTGAGCTCCTCTAGATTCTGATCTCTTAGGCCAGCTCACATTATTTAAAAAATAACTACTGACTTATCTTTCCCTCAAAAGAGTCCCTCTGCCTAGGAAAAGCTTAAATGTTAGTCTTTGCCCAGATTCAGAAAATCACCCCTACCCCTGCCTCCCAGGAATAAAATGTTCAACGATTGCAGCTCAGATGGGAAGGGCTCTTCTTGCTCTGGAATTTTTTTTTTCCGTTTGAGACAGAGTATCTCTGTTGCCAGGCTGCAGTGCAGTGGCACAATCTCGGCTCACTGCAACCCCTGCCTTCCAGATTCAAGCAATTCCCCTGCCTCAGCCTCCTGAGTAACTGGGACTATAGGTGCCCACCATCACGCCCAGCTAATTTTTTTTTTTTTTGTATTTTTTAGTAGAGACGGGTTTTACCACGTTGGCCAGGATGGCCTCAATCTCCTGACCTCATGACCTGCCCACCTTGGCCTCCCAAAGTGCTGGGATTACAGCTGTAAGCCACTGTGCCCAACTGCCCAGCTCTGGAATTTTAATTTGTTTGGCTCTTCTACTTTCACAGCTAATCAATTGTTTTACCACTATAATACTTATAATTTATCAAACTTTTTTTCTAGTAGTTGTGTTCAGAGTAGTGGACTGTTTATATTTACTCTAAACTACCTACAAACTGAAACCCTTACAATGGTTAGGGATAGTAGATGAACCCGTTTTTAATTTCTGCCCAGTGCTGGAAAAAGGATTAAAGACACGCTAGGAAAATTCTCCTCCCCACGTCCTATCTGTGGAGTCTCTTTTTTTCTACTCTAGGCAATGATTGCTCCCTATACTACCCCATCCCAGAAGCCCAAGTACCCAGAGTTCTCAATGTTTTATAGGGGGGGTTGGTTTCTGTGTTTTTAATGGATCCACTAACTTCCTTCTGTTTTTGTGCATTGCTGAGATTGAGTTTGGGTGCCCAAATCAGTAGAACCCCATATTAATTCACCATTTGAATTACATTGAAAACCTGACTCTGCCACATACTGTCCGTATCACTTTGAGCAAACCACTTCGCTGCTCCTTTACACAGCTTTAAACTTGTGTCTGACCTAGTTCACACCCACTCAAATGGGAAGAAAGTGTGAAAATCAGGGGAGCCCTGTTAGGCAGTTATTCATTCTCGCCTTTCACAAACACGCACTGGCTGGCAGGTGCCATCTGTAACTCTCTGAGTGTCTGATATTGTGATTTACCTTTTTCCAGTCTGTATTTTTCTAGCTTAAAGCACAGTCCATGAGGAGTCCTTACTGTCCTCACCACTAGCTCTCAGCTGGCTGCTTTCTTTGGACCGACCTCCCTTCCTTCTGGATTATCTCAGGCAGGCCCATGCTCCTCCCATGACTGTCTGAACTGGAACATGATGCTGGTGAGTAGAGCTCATATGGAAGCTTCCAGAATGACCATTGTTTGGCAGATCATTAACTGCCACTTAATCCTGCCTTGCCTGGAAGCTCGATGAGTGTTAGAGACAGAATGCTTGTTCTTAGGCACTGCAAGGAAAAATCAGCATTCAGACAGAAAATTTTCTTAGCAAGGCAGTTTTACTTTCTGCAGAAAGGGTACTGCTCATCAGCCATCTTGCTATGAGAGTACAATGAACAAAGGAAAGGCAGGCATATTTATCCTTTATGCATTAGGATTTTACTGCTGTGGCTGATCTCTGCTGGTTGGAGCTAGACTTCACAATTTAAACTGAACTTGATTGGCTAACAAATTAATTTTTTTTTTAAATCAGTAAAGACAATGGAGAACAAAACAAAAGAGGAAGTCTAAATAAGGAAGGGAGAGGAAGTTGCTTGCGAAAGGACTTAAAAAAGTAATAATTAAATATCTTAGTTAAAGTACAAGGACATAGAATGCACTTACTCTTTTACATCTACAGCTACATAAGATAAAGCTAATGAAGAGTTACTAGCAAAAAGTATGAAAACTTTGAAGAAAGTCTTTTAAAAAGACTATTATTTCTAGCATTTATTATTATTATTCTTTAACAAGAAAAGAAATGTTGAAGAACTTTTTACTTTCTACAATGAGTCAGTGCTGCTGGTAGCATTGCATCAAACCTAAGACCCACCCGTCAGAAAGAAGATGCAGGGAGGCCACATCTTCACTTCCCATGAGCCATTTCTTGCCTAGTGGGGATAGGCAGCTCTGAGCTGCGTAACAAAACCATGCATGGCTCACTTGACTGCTACTTCTCTTCACGTTATTTCTGGCCAGGCATGGTGGCACACACCTGTAATCCCAGCACTTTGGGAGGCTGGGGCTGGAGGATCACTGAGGCTGGAGACTGAGGCCCAGAAGTTTGAGACCAGCCTGAACCACATGGCTAAACCTTTTCTCTAAAAAAATACAAAAATCAGCCAGGCATGGTGCAAGTGTAGTCCCAGCTATGCAGGAGGCTGAAGTAGGAAGCCGGCTTCAACTAGGGAGGCAGAGGTTGCAGTGAGCCATGATCAAGCCACTATACTCTAGCCTGTATGACAGAGCAAGACACTGTCTCGAAAGGAAAAAAGTGTTGCTTCACTTTTTCATGGATTCCTTTCTCAAGAAAACCACACATTTCAGCCAATTCTATGACAAAATGAGTCCCCAGTGCTCAAAAATAGGGAAAGCTTGCAGCCCTGACCCAAAGAAAGAAGATGCAGACATGGTAGTAAGCAGCAGTGAAGGCAGTGCCAGGGAGACCTGGGCAGGAATGGCTGCGTTGAACTGAGTGAAGGCAGTGCCAGGGAGACCCGGGCAGGAACAGCTGCGTTAAACAGATTTTGCCCTTGGCTTTTCCTGAAGCAGAGAACTTAATAATCATGTTTATATAATCACTGAATGGAGATACCGACATATATATGTCTCTGAAAACATTGATAGATACGTTTTCCCTTTAAATTTTGCATTCAGTTAAATTACTCTTCTGGACTGATCCATCAGGACAGATCCCTGTTAATGCATGGACCCAGCACCACTGAGAAGCCAGGGATGCCCGGGACAGGCACAGCTCTTAAGACTCACTTCCTCATGGAGAGAAATGAAGCTGTGACGGCATCACACCCGACCTTCCCGCCTCACCCCACGTGCATCTGCAATGACATGGGTGACTTTCCTCCTCCGTTCCTTTTTGGAAAAAGAACCTGCCCAGGCATGGAGAAGACAACAGACTCAGGATCCGTCCATTTCACAGGCATCAACTGAGCACCAGTCCTGTTCCAAGCACTGTGGCAGGTGCTGGCCCCAGGGAGACCTCGAAGAATGTCAGTGAGGTGGGAGGTGACCCTGGAATTATAGGACCTCTGACAAGCATAGGGGTGGTCTTCACAGCAGGCTGAGGGAGAACAGAGGCCACTGCTTTTTGACAAAGAAGAAGAAAGCTCCTCCAGGGAGATGACCCCTGAGCCAGCACTGGGAGGAGGATGGGGTGTGTGCAAAGCAGAGGAGGCAGTGTGTGAAAGATCTTGACCAACAGGATTTCCAGTTCAGTGAGTTACTGTTTTTTTTGTAGGAGCCTGATAAGGTGTGAGTGACATTAGAGAAGTCAGAAGTCCTGTGTGAGTTTGAGGATGTCACGTGATCTTGAGTGACAGGAGCCCCATCCCAATGGGGGAGGGATGAGTGATGGGTCCAGCATTGTCCCTGCCACCTGGCAACACAGTTGCCAATGACAAAGTGGAAATGCTGCCTCACTGTTCATGCCGTCCCATCTTTGCAGGGGTTGTAACATTTTACCTTGTATACAAATGCAAACTTGCATAAAACTTGTAAGAGTAAAACAGAGAATGGCCATATGCCCTGTACTCAGATTCACCAATATTTCCCCCATTGGCTTTTCCACTGTGGATAGATAGATAAATAGATGATAGATAGATAAATAGATGATAGAGATAAGGAGATATAGCTAGAGATGCCCACACACATGTATAATTGTCCCTCAGTATCCACGGGGAGTTGGTTGCAGGAGCCCTGTGCATAGCAAAATCCACACATGCTCAAGTCCCTTATATAAATAATGCAGTATTTGCATTTAACATACACAATCCTCTTGTAGACTTTGAATCATCTCTAGATTACTTATAATACCGAACACAATGCAAATGCTATGGAAATAATTGTTATGTTGTGTTGTTTAGGGAATAATGGCAGGGAAAAAACAGTCTGCTTATGTTCAGTACAGATGCAACCATCCTTTTTTAAAAAAATATTTTTGATCCACAGTTAGTTGAATCCATGGGTGAGGAACCCATGAATATGGAGGGCTGTCTGTATGTGTACACACACACACACACACACACAAATATACATATATTTTTCCCTGAACTATTTGAAGGTAAATCGCAGACATCACATTCTTTCCCCTAAAATTTCTGGCATTCTCTCAAAATAGATATTCTCAACAAAATTACACAATCGTATAATACTCTTAAGTATTATAGGCATAGGGCATAGAGTTCATAGTCTCATTTCATGAATTATTCCTTTTTTGTTTTTTTGAGAGGGAGTATCGCTCTGTCACCTAGGCTGGAGTGCAGTGGCACGATCTCGGCCTCCCGAGTAGCTGGGATCACAGGTATGCGCCATCACACCCATCTAATTTTTGTATTTTTAGTAGAGACGTGTTTCCCCATGTTGACCAGGCTAGTCTTGAACTCCTGACCTCAAGTGATCCATCTGCCTTGGCTTCCCAAAATGCTGGGATTACAGGAGTGAGCCACCACGCCCAGCCCCAGTATTTTCTTTTATAGCCATTTTTGCCCAGTGCAGGATCACAAATTGTATTTAATTTCTGGGATGACACACTGTATGCCTCGTTGGCCTGTTTTCCTCTACAAGTGTCTCGGCCTCTCTTTGTCATCCCTGAACGTGATGGCTGTGAGGCGCGCAGGGCAGTCACTTTGCAGGATGCCCTGGGCTTGGATGTGGGTTATGCCTTCTGGGCAGGGACTCCCCAGGGGAGGGTGTGTGCAGCCGGAAGCCGCTGATGTCCTCAAGCCTGGACACTAGTTAGGGTGGTGTTCCTGGCTCTCCCGTGGATTCCTAGTCCCTCTTTCTGATTAATTTGAACTTGACAGACCATCCTTGAGACTCCCACGACCCCTCAAACTTCCCCCAGCCGTTTCAGCAGCTGTGGAGCATTCCTGGCGGAATCTTTGTTCACTCTTCGGGTCGTGAGGGTGTGACCCTAACTCCCTCATCCCGTCCGTCTCTGTGAGTTAGTTTGCATCCTACTGTGAGGAAGGGCTTTCCCCTCCCACTGTGTATCTGTCCCCTTAGTTTACATCAGCATAAACCATGGATTCTTTGTTTGTTTGTTTGTTTGAACCAGAGTTCTGCTCTTGTTGCCCAGGCTGGGGTGCAGTGGCGTGATCTCAGCTCACTGCAACCTCCACCTCCCAGGTTCAGGAGATTCTCCTGTCTCAGCCTCCCAAGTAGCTGCGATTACAGGCATGCGCCATCAAGTCTGGCTAATTTTGTATTTTTTTTACTAGAGATGGAGTTTCTCCATGTTGATCAGGCGGGTCTCAAAACTTGTCCTCAGGTGATCCACTCGCCTTGACCTCCCAAAGTGCTGGGATTACAGGCGTGAGCCACCGTGTCTGGCCGATCACGGGTTCTCAATGTAGTCTGTGGGCTATAATCTGCTACCACTGTTTATTGTGATGCTCAAACTGCTGCACATTCAGCCACCCTCCTGGGTACCACCCCATAGAGCCACACAGGTCCCAGAGCCTGCGGGATGAGAGGCAGGCTGGCCAGCAGGCTTGTAGTAGTTTGGATAAAATCGCAAAGCCCCATTGTCAGGCAGAGGCACCTGGCTATGCCTCCCTGGTGTGCCCATCCTTTGCCCTGGAGGGCTGTCCCCTAAGCCTAGAGCTGCCAGGCTCCACCAGCTGTGGCGTTTCCCACCCCTTACCCTGCACACAGCTTCAAGGCTTCCCTAGACCTGCTGGACAGCTCCTCCCTCCGCATCTCAGGATGCTCGGCCGGGACCCTGAGCCCGCCCACCCCACACTCTAACGGCCACCTCAGTGGTGGGTGGAGGGTGGGCTCCTACCTGCCCTCACCCACACTCCTGGCACTGCAAAAGGAGAGAAGCTGTTTGGGAAAGCGTTTGGCAGCACATAACAAGAATTGTAAAATTGTTCCATTTGACCTCGTGGCGACATTTCTGGGAAATCATGCTAAAAGAAAATTCTCCAAATGGCCAAAAGCCTGGGTGAAGAGGTTTATTGCAGACTTATACAGGTCACAAAGTAAATTACATGCCTGTTGCGAGGGGAAGGGCTAGGGAATTGATGGTGCCAGATGGATTGAATGTTAGATGTCGTCTCATAGAAGTCCCAAGATGATGAAGTGACAAGAAAAACGTTTGTGCTGGGTTGTTAAGTAGAAAACTGCAGAGCAGGGAACCCAGTGTCTGCCATAAGTAGAGCTGTGGAAGATGAGGCAGATGGATTTTTTTCTCAGAATGGCTGGTGTCAGAATTCTCCTGGGTAGGGAAGTGTCTTTCTTTGAGTCAGGGGTTCTTTGCACACCTGGTGTGGAGGCTCCTTTCTAGCACAGCCCTGACTGCTGGTGAAAATCTGAAAATCACACAGATGAAGATGGTTTTCTCTGAGCTGGACCCATGCCCAGAGCTGGTGTTGGGGAGCCCGGGAAAGGCTGCCTCCTCAGCCCTGAATCCGGCCCAGTGTGCCTGCTTCACGCTACATTTTCCCTGGAGGGCACGGGTAGGAGAAGTAAGTGGTCTCCCCAGAGTGTTCCCGGCGGTCCTCAGCAGCCACGGTCAGGGTGTCACCGTGTGGAGGTGGAGATGGGCCATTTATGTTTTCCTTGCGTGGTTCACCATGGGATGCCAGACTTTTTGTGTCTGTAACTAAATTACAACAGCCTGTGTTTTAATATTTATTACTAAGAATGTCTCTGCGCCCACTGTTCCTCATTTTCAGTTCTCGTCGCACCTTTGTTGGGTTTGTACTGAAATGCACCTCCCAGGAAAGCTGCTGTTTTAGATATTCCACGTTGCTAGCATCTGGGAACACAGGGCGCACACAGGCATATTTAAAAGGCAAACCTATTCTTCTGAGTATAAACATACAGATATCTCACAACTGGATGGACAGAGCTGAAGCGGGAGCTGATTCGGCCAAAAATATCCAAAAGTCGTGGGCAGGGCCTGTGCGTGTGCACACACCACTGTGTGTTGGAGGATACAGCTGTTTGCATGCAGCGGCTCACGCCAGGAATCCCAGCATTTAGGAGGAGGATTTTGCTTGAGCCCAGGAGTCCGAAAGGAGAATGAGCAACATAGGGAGACCCCCATCTCTTCAAAAACTTTAAAAAGCAATTATCCAGATACGGTGGTGCGTGTCTGTAGTCCCAGCTACTTGGGAGGCCGAGGCAGGAAGATGGTTTGAACCTGAGACTTTAAGGCTGCGGTGAGCCGTGATCAAAACCACTGCACTCCAGCCTGGCCGGACAACAGAGTAAGATCCTGGCTTGGGGGGGCGGGGAAAAAAAGATAAGGCTGAGTTCAAAAGGAAGAAAGGGCAGTACCTGAGTGGCCTGAAACCCGAAGCAGGCTGGCAGGCGTGTGGGCTTGGCCCAGAGAGCAGAGCTCGGGTTCCAGCCCCGTTTCTGGGACGGGATGCCTCAGGCTGCTTCTGCCTCTGAAAGCAAAACAAGTCTCCCATGAAGGGAAAATACAAAGTCTCCCAAACTCTTCAGTGAGTCTGAGCTTCTACCGCTCATGTGCCTTGGGAACCTCAAGTAGAAAATTTATCCTAAAAGCTGGCCTCCGCCTGGGCCACTCTGGGGCCTCCAGCAGCAACAGACCGTACGGCTCTCCAGGGGCCCTTCCCAGGCCAGAGGCCAGGGGACTGGGCAGTGTTCCTACGGAGGGGGCTTTGACAGAAGACATACATCCATACACAGAAGCCAGGAAGGTGCTACAGATGTTTTCAAAAGCATACGACGACGAGGAAACAAATAAAAACATGGAACATTCCAACGCGTGCGGCTTCCCGCCTGCCAGGTGCGGGTTCATATGAACGCCCACAAACCTGTCCTTGCTGCGTCCTCTTCTGCTCTTTAAAAATGACAGCACAATATTTTCCCAGGGCTGTCATTTTTTAGATTATTTTTCTTTAGCAGAAGAAAGTCAATACTGCTTTTCAGAAAGAAGAAAAATTGAAAAAGAACAGGGTGGATGTTGGGGTCGGGCTGAGCCAAGGAGCCGGACGTGGCGAGAATGGGGCAGAGTCAGAACACACTGGCATCTCCCCAGAGGGCTCTGCTGTGCATCAGGTTTGCAGCAGTGCGGTCATCGAAACCCTCTGGCCCTTAGCTTTCCCTTCTGAGAAATGGGGCAGACTGAGGCCACAGCCCCTCGGGAGTGGCCGGAAGGGCCCCAGGAGGGCCCCTGTCTTCACGCTTGTCTTACTGATGGGCGGCTGCTCACCTGTGGCCCCTGAGTGACCCGAACCCAAACCCAGACTGCTTTTCTCAGCGTCTAATGGGATTTGAACTCGGCCAGAGCACTTGCTCAGGTCCCCGCCAGACACTGGAGCCTGCGAGGATGGGGACACAGTTCCTCTGCTCCTGGGGGATGCTCACCTTGTGTGTTGTGAGCAGATCATGGCCTTGGCTTTGCTGCAGGGGTGAGGGGCCGAGGAGGGAGGGCTCAATGGAGTCGCTGGGGCTCTGGGCCAGGAGCAGCAGCCTGGGGTGTTATCTGAGCCAGCAGAGAGCAGATCGGCCACGGATCCAGTGCACCTCAGTCTCTCCAAAGGCAGTGCCCTGAAATGACTGCATGCAGGCTGGGCCGAGCCACAGCCCTCGCCAGGAGGGAGAGTGTGCTGGCCTCTGTGAAAGGCAAAGCTGCCTGAGCTTCAGAGACACACAGCTCGGGGTGCACTGCGGCTGTGGACAGTGTCCAGGGCCTCCCAGGGACAGACTGATGGGCCACCCCAGTGCTGGGCACATGGGGGGAAGGGCCGGGGCCAGGCAGAACAGCGCCTGGGTTTGAAGCGCTTTCCTGATCTTATTCATTCAGAAAGTGCTGACAGGGCTCCCCTGGGTGGGCACATGCCCTCATTTGGTGAGAAGACACCCCTGGAGAGAAGTGACCTGCTGAAATGGCACAGCAGTGGGGCCGTTGCCATCAGAGCACCCCAGATATCTCTGGAGCAGGCTTCTTGCCTTGGCTATGGGCTCAGGGACCCTCCACCAGTCACCCCAGAATGGCTCCTGTGCACCCCGCTGTGTGCGCTCACGAGACTTGCCCTGGGCAGCTCACAGCAGAAAGGCCTCCCACCTTCCCGGAGTGGGGTCAGTCAAGTCCGCCTAGTCCCTCTTTTCCTCATGTGGCTTCGTTTCCGGGAGATGAGCCCCTGCCAGCCTTGAACTCTGACCGCCTCGGGGACAGGGAGGCTTGCAAGAGAAAGTGATTACAAAGATGTTTTTCAGCCGAAACGTGATTGCTTGTGACTTCTGTCATCTGATCCCAGAGGCGCACACACAGCACAGCCCTGGGGTTCACTTTGCCTCTGGGGAGAGACGCTGAGAAGGGCTGTGCCCCCCGGTTAGGGGCAGTCACCCTCAGGATCCCCACTGTAGGCCCATCTGCTCATATCCCACCCATTTATTCAAAGCCAGGTCACCCAAAACTCCAGCTATTTCCTGAATAAATATGGTAGGTGTTGAGGGGTCAAGACAGGGCAAGGAGACTTATCCCCCTGTCCTGTTCAGCCCTGCTCGGAGGGTTGGGGCCAACAGTGTCATGGCCAGGCCCTGAGCATGGGAATCAGCCCCCAGCTGCTCCTCACATGTCGCTTCTCACTACCAATCACCCTCGTCCACATCAGTGAAGTTTTGGTTGAGCGGCTGTGCATGCCAGGGATGCACTGGTGCCCTCACAGGGTGGGGTCCAGGGCCGCTGCTTTCATCTGGGCATGTCCCAGCTGCACAAGAATCTGGTACCCAGGGCTGCACAGACAAGTGAGATCCGACTCTGCTGCCCGGGGGCCTGCTGGGAGAACGTGATTCTGAGCTGGGCCTGCAGTGACGGGGAGGGCTTAATGAGGCTAATTAGCATCACTCTCTGGTACAGAGTATCTTTTTTTGGTGACAGCTTTATTGAGGCGTAATTCACACACCACACAATTCATCCATTTAAAGTGCACACTTCAGTGGCATTAACATATTCATAGTATTGTACAACTGCCACTGCAATCAGCGTCAGAACATTTTTATTATCTCCCAGAAGAAACCCCAGACCCTTCAGCTATGACCTTCCAGCCTCCCGTCACTCCCCCACCCTCACCTAGACAACGACTAATTTACTTCCTGTCCCAATAGATTTTCCTGTTGGGACTTTTCTGTGCAGATGCAGTCATACCCTCGTACTCTATATGGCTTTTTGCATCTGGCTTCTTTCATGTAGCGTTAGGTGTTCAAGGTTCATGCATGCTGCAGTGTGAATCAGTGCCTCATTCCTTTTTATGTGGCTGAATAATATTTCCAAGTATGTGGACCATTTATTATTTATTCATTCACAAGTAGATGGACGCTGTGTTTTCACCTTTTGGCTATAAGCCGTGGAAATGCCATCACGCGCACTCTTGCATAGGTTTTTGTGTGGGCATGTGTTTTCACTTCTCTTGGATGTACGCTGAGAACGCGTGGTACCCTGTGCTCACCCTTCAGAAGACCTGTCCGACTGCTGCAAAGTGGCTGCAGCGTGTCCATCTCCCGGCAGCCCCAGGGGTTCTGCTTTTTCCACATCCCACTTTGATTCCAGGAGCTCTGGTGCCTATGAAGTGGCGTCTCATGGTGGTTTTGATGTTTGGATCCTCATGGCAGATGCCCTCGAGTGTTTTTCCATGGGCTTGTTGGCCATCTGCATGTCTTCTGCCCTGGAGATGGTGGAAGCGTCACGGGTTCCACAAAGCGCACCTGTGCGTCCTGTGTGGCACCCACCGAGGCATGTATTTCTTTCTCCTGGGAATTGTGTCTTCCTCCCCTTCCCTCCACCTTCTTCCAAATATTTGGGGCCAATGGGTTCCCCTTCTTCTACTTCGCCCCCTCCACAGCTGCAGTGATGGGTCCAAGGGTGGTTGTCTAGACGGCTGGCCAGATGGAGCCTGGAAGTGGGGAGCAGAGGCACAGCTGCCAGGGCTGCAGGGCCATGGGGGGACCTGAGCCCGGAGAGACATGAGGAGAGCAGAGCTCCGGCCCACAGCCGATCCTGAATCTCCGGGGCACCCGGAGGACCCACAGTGCCACAGGCATGTGCGCCAGCCCCGGGGTTTCCAATAACCCCCTCTTTGGCTTGTGTAAGTTTGGCTGAGTTTTCCCCCCACCTTCCCATACTGCCAAAAAGTCCACGTGAGTCAAACCCTTGCCACTTCTTCTCGGAAGCAGGCCAGTGGGATCACACTTGCAGATGAGCCCACGGGAAGGGAGGAAGTGGTGGCCCAAGGCCACACCTATTTACAATTTGTGCCTCACACTTTACACCCTTACCTGCAGCCGGCCACTCCGAAGGCGCATAAACAGCCCGAGGCCTCAGTTCTCCTACAGCGGAGTTGGGGCTCAGACAGGCCTGACAGAGGCTTGTCCCACTGACCCGTGTGCGGCAGCCACGCAGGACAGATGCTTCAGCAGCGGATTTTCAATTTTGCAGAGAACAGGCATGCTGTAAGCATACATGGTGCTTCCACTGGCCGGTGAGCAATTCTTCAGGGAACATGAAACGTAAGCCAGCAGCAGAGCAGAGGGAAGAGCGGGGGTCTCTGTGACCGAGTGCTAAGCACTTTAAGTACATGGCAGATGGGGAGACCATTCACCAGGGAGAACCAAGGAGTCAGTGCAGCCAGGATCCAGCCCAGATGCCAGGGCTGCCACTCTCCTGGCATCCTGGATTGAGGGCCACGGCAGCCAGGCTGCCCAGGAGGCTCCGGGCGCCTGCTCCTTCAGCGGGGTGGCATGGGTCACCACAAGCCCTTCAGCACAGGCTCTGCGTTGGTGAACAGACAGGCAATCTCACAGAGCCCTGAGAATGCAGCAGAGAGCCCCTCACATGTGGTATTATTTTATATGACTTTAATAAGGATCAAAATATGCCCTGGAATTTAGGGGTTTGGCAGGGGTCTAAAGTTGGTTTTTAAGTACTTGTGGCTTGACAAATCCTTCATGCACTTTGAGAAGTTCTCTTCTAACCTGTGCCGTGCTCTGAGAAGGAGGAATGATACAGATGTTGCCCAGCGATTTTCACCCGTCCTACTAACATTTTAGTCTTTGTGAACGAAAGAGAACAGTGGGTTTGAGTCCCTCTGTGGCACCAGAACATGCACTTGACGACACTAAGGAGGGTCTAGAGAGTTTTAGGCAAGTGTATCTCATGGCTTGGTGCCAGGACCAGAACTGTGGTCTGCGTGTGTGGGTGGCCATGGTCGTGGTGATGGTGGTGTGTGAGGAAGGGGCAGTGAGAAATGTGGCTGGGAAAAGGTGGCTGAGTGAGGTGTGGAGATGAGCCCTGATTCCTGTCCATCCTCCCTGGCCCCGTCCTGCCCTGATTCACGTGGCCCTGGGCCGTGGAGACAGGTCCTGATTCCTGTCCATCGGGTTCCTTTGTGCCCTGTGGGGGCAAGCCCTGAGTTCTCGCCCATCTTCCTTGGCCCCAGCTCACGTGGTCTTCTCTAGGGCTAAGCGCTGAGTGTTTGGCAAGTGTGTATGCTGGCCACACTCCATCATGGGTGGTGAAGACCCAGCCACGGTGCTCAGGGAGCCACAGAGCAGGGAGAGAGCGGAGTAGACACAGGGTCTGTGAGTCCTGCCCGAGCACTGACTTTGAGCCCCGGTAAGGCCGGCCCCACTGGCTGGTCTGGAATGCTGCTCCTCGGGACGTGCTGAGTCCTGCCCTTGCTGCTTTGCTGTGGTCCTGACCTCTCCAAAGAGACAGTTTGTAATCCACTCATTTAAAAAAATAACCAAACACCTTTTTGCATTGTGATCATTGTAGATTCACATGCAGTTGCAGAAGCATTACAGAGTGATCAGGCTGCCTCCACTGTTTCCCCTAGAGGTACCGGCTTAGGTAACCATGGGACAAAGCCGCAGCCTCGGGCTTGACCTCAGTGCCGTCCACGCCACGTGCTCAGATGTCACCAGTGTCACATGCACTCGCCTGTGTCACATGCACTCACCTGTGTGTGGGTTAGTTCTGCATCCCTTTGCGTAGCCACCACCACAGTGAAGGCACAGAGCCATCATCCAGGATCCCTGCAGCTGCCCTGTGGAACCACAGTGGCCCTCACCCCCGCTGGCCACTAATCTCTCCACCTCCCTTGCGTTGTCGTTTCAAGATTTCTCTCCACGACGTAACTTTTCAGATGGCCTTCTTCACTTGGTATAACTCCCTGGAGGTCATATGAGTTTTTGTGTCAACAGTTTGTTCCCTGTCATGAGTAGTGTTCCCTGGTACAGGCATTCCACCGTTTAATCATTTTCCTGTTGAAGGAAATCTGTGTTGTTTCCAGTTTTTGACTCCTATGAAAGAAGACAACAGAAACATTCACGTATGGGCTTCTGTGTGACTGCAGGTCTCCAGGTCTGTGGGATAACTGCCTGGGAAGACAGCCGTCAGCTGGGTCACAGGGAAGGGCACGTTCCGTTTGAGAAGAAGCTGCCCTGCTCTTCCTGCACACCTCTGCTGCGCTGCCCCCACAACAGTGCACGACAGTCCTGCATCTCTGCATCCTCAAGGCATTTTATGTAAACCATTTTTCTTGTTTTAGTCATTCTGGTAGACGTGCAGTGAACAATCTTCTTTCTCGTAGAGAGAGGAAAATAGTGTCCCTGGAAGTGGTCCAGATATGATCGGAGACCTCCCTGGCTGGAGGCGTCTTGCAGGGACACATGTGGCCCGCAGGATGCCCCACCCCCCACTCTGCCTCCCCAGGAACTGCTGAGGCCCCTGCTTTGCTCATTGTCTGTCTTGGGCTCACTGATGTCTGGCCTGGAAGCACGTCCTGCAGTTCAGGAGCTCCTGAACGCCCAGCTTGCATGCACACTCTGCCTACTCTAACACTCTTTGCCTGGAATTCTTCCCCAGATCCTCACTGGCTGCTCTGCTCAGCCCCAGGCCTCCAGGACCATGGCCCAGCCTGAGGGAGGCCTTTTCCATCCATTCCCACAGACCCAGGCCCCAGCTGTCCTTCACCGCAGAGCAGCTGCTGATTTCCTCCTTGCTGATGGTAATCAAAGGTCTCGTATTCGTGGCTCGTTCTCTGACTTTCCTAGCAGAGTGAATTCATTGAGGAGAGAGACGCTCCGAGGCCCCAGCACAAGCATGCCACGTGAGACGGCATCAATAAGTATTGGGAAGAATCTGGATCAATGAATGGATCCATGTGTGAGCCCTTGGCTCTTCTTCATGGACAGCAGTGGCCCCAAACTTTCTGGCATCAGGGACTGGTTCCTGGAAGATAACTTTCCATGTACTCACACTGAGGGGATGGTTTCAGGCTGATTCAGGTACATTACATTTATTGTGCATTCTATTTATCTTATGATGACACTGTAACATATAATGAAATAATTATACAGCTCATCATCATGTAGAATCAGTGAAAGTCCTGAGCTTATTTTCCTGCAACTAGACGGTCCCATCTGGGGGTGATGGGAGTCAGTGACAGATCATCAGGCATTAGATTCTCATCAGGAGCTCACAACCTAGATCCCTGGCATGCGCAGCTCACAGTACGGTTTGCACTCCAGTCGGAATTGGATGCTGCTGCTGGTGTGGCAGGAGGCGGAGCTCAGGTGGTGACATGAGCCGTGGGGAGCGGCTGTAAACACAGACGAAGCTTCCCTCCCTCACCCATCGCTCACCTTCTGCTGTGTGGCCTGGTTCCTGAAAGGCCAGACTGGTACCAGTCCATGGCCCAGGGGTTGGGGACCCCTGATGTAGAGTACCAGTGTTGACTTCACCAAGAGAGCAAAGTGTGTGGCCATAGTAGCTGATGTGAAAACCTCATGTTTCTAGAAAACATTCGTTTCCCTGATTGTGTTTTCAGGGGCATTTGTCCCTGAAATCATAAGGCACGTGATGTGGTACGGATGCTCCATCCCAGAGGCTAGCAACTGCTCTGGTCTTGGGACCTCAATAGGTTAAAAACTATCAAGGACCCCAAAGAGCTTTAGTTCCCATGGGTCATATCCAGCCATGTTTATCGTATGAAAAATTAAAGCTAACCATCTCAAAGATTTACTCAGTAAAAATAGCAACAATAACATATCACAAGTTAATGTAAATAACATGCTGGGAAAACACAGCTATATTTTTTAATGTAAAATATTTAGTGGAAACAGTGAGGGGGTTGCTTTAAAATTTTGCAGATCTGCCTAAGGTCCGGCTTAATGGATGGTAGCTGGCGTTTCATACCTGTGTCTCAGCCATCAGTTGAATACATTATTTTGGTGGAAATACATGAAGAAAATCTGACAGGTAGGTCTGTTGGAATAAAATTCTTTTAGTAGTTTTGTTTTTCATATAATTGTGCATTCTGCTTTGACTCTGTACCAAACTGACTGGTAGTCTTTTTAATTTTATTTTGGTAAAAACATTTAACAAATATTTAAGTATACAATACGATTTTGTTAGCTGTAGGCACAACATTGTACCGCAGGTCTATAAAAGCTGCTTGTCTTGCATCACTGAAACTTTCTAACTGCTGAATTGCGACTCCCGGCTTTTGCCTCAGACCCCAGCCCCTAGCACCCACCGTTCTACTTTCTGTCTCTAGGAATGTGAGTCCTCTAGGGACCTGGTGGGACTGGAATTGTGCAGTAGTTTTTCTGTGGCTGGTTTCTTTCACGTGGCCTGTTCTCGAGGTTCATCGTGCGTGGTGCCTGTGGCAGGATTGCCTTCATTTTTAAGGATGGACCATATTCCATTGTGTGGATACACATTTGATTTATTCAGTCATGTGTTGATAGACGTTTAGGTTGTTTGCACATCTTAGCTGTTGTGAGTAATATTGCAATGAACACAGGAATACTAATACCTCTTTGAGTCCTGACTTCACATCTTTTGGTTAAATTCCAGAAGAGAGATTGTTGAATCATATAGTGGTTTCATTTTTATTTTCATTTTTTGAAATGGATCTCATTCTGCCACCCAGGCAGGGGTGCAGTGGCATGATCTCGGCTCACTGCAACCTCCACCTCCCGGGTTCAAGCCATTGTCCTGCCTCAGCCTTCAGAGTAGCTGGGATTACAGGTGCCCACCACCATGCCCAGCTAATTTTTGTATTTTTAGTAGAGACGGGGTTTCACCATGTTGGCCAGGCTGGTCTCGAACTCCTGACATCAGGTGATCTGCCCACCTTAGCCTCCCAAAGTGCTGGGATGACAGGCATGAGCCACCGTGCCTGGCCTTATTTTTAATTTTGAGGAAACATCACACCGTTTTCCACAATGCTCTACCATTTTGCATTCTGAACAACAGCACACACGGTTTCTGGTTTCTCCACAACCTCATCGATGCTTGTCTTTTTGTTGTTGTTGTTAGCATCTGCACTGACTGGCAGGAGGTTGGTTTGGATTCGCATTTCGCTGATGATCAGTGACACTGAGTCTCTTTATACCTGTTGGCCATTTGTGTGTCTTCTTCGGAGAAATATCTGTCCAAGCTCTTTGCCTATTTTTAAATTGAGTTGTTGGTGTTTTTGATATTGAGTTGCAGGAGTTTCGTACATGTTTTAGAAATTCCCCTTTTATCAGATCTGTGGTTTGCAAATATTTCCGCCCATGCTGTAGGTCCTCTCTTCATTCTGTCGTTTGTTAGCTGTGCAGAAGCTTTTACATTTGACGTTCCACTTGTCTATTTCTGCTTTTGTTGCCTGTGCTTTCGGTATATCCATGAAATCATTTCCAAGACTAATGCCGGGAAGACTTTCCTGGATGTTTTTTTCTATGGGTTTTATAGTTTCTGGTCCAAAAGACCAGAAATAAATCTACAGTATATGGTTGACTGATCTATGAGAGTGCCAAAAATACATATCAGGAAAGGATCTTCTCTTGGGAAAACTGGATATCCACATGCAAAATAATAAAATTGGACCCTTATACTACACACGAAAATTGGCAGTTTCTTGAAGATTACTTACAATGCAGAGTCTGAATCCTGCTCACATTTTAGCATTAATGAGCCCTTTCGTCTCTGTTACATTAAAATGCGTAGTCCTGTCATTAACTTTGAATGGATCTTTTACTTTTGCGTGATTTTATAACATCATATCTTGGTCATTTGGAAAATAATGCCTCACTGAGTTATATAGGTTTTCAAATGTAGATGAGTTTCATTGTTCAATATCCAAAAAAATTATATTTGCTAATATCTCCACCCATCTCACCAGGGAAGTCTTTAAGTAATAGGAAACTATGAAGATTGTGGTGGTGAATATATGCCTTCCAAAATTTTAATTTACACTCAGAAGTTCACATTTTAGCGTTGGCAACAAATACTGTCAACGGTTTTCTTTAAAATAGCCGGTTCACTTCATTCACTTTCAAGAAATCTGCCAAACACTGAGCTCTGAATAGTTCGTAAGCCATTCTTTCAAGTAAAAACAATGTTCCATGAAAAAAGTGGGTAGCTGAGCTCTTAGCTCAGTCACATGGTGATTTTCCTCAAGAGAACTATTGTACTTCAGCTCGCAGAAGGGCTTTATGTGTACTTTCTATTTTTCTAGAATATTAAAAAGGCCTGTGCCTCAAGCATCGAGCTCTAATAAAATAAATAATTTTTCTCTTTCACCCAGAACAGTCTTAAGTGACATGGAGGGTGTGTTCTTTGTCCTTCCCTGTGAGTGTCTGGCAGTGACGCACGCAGTGACCGCCATGTGGCGTGGCCCCAGCCTTGATTCCAGGCCCAGCACCGTGATTGTTTGGTACCTTGAATGCGAATGTGAATATAGTGAAGAAAACAGTGGTCTCAGCATTATGAAAACAGTTTTGGCCTCACAGACTTCTGAGGTTTCAGGGACCCCCAGTGTCCTGACCATACTTTGAAAAATATTGATTTAGCCAAAACGTTATAGAATCAGCCTCATTTCTTTCTTTCCTTTTTCCTTTTTAAATCTAATTTTTTTAACACAATACAATTTAAAGTAAGCTTACTGACAAATCTTTTGCATCAAATGATAGAAGTTAAAAATCGGTGATTTTTCACATTAACTGTAGTTTTATGATTTGTATATTTAACCAAACGAAGTTTCCAAAGCATCTGAAATAACTATAATTTATGCAACTTTTTAGACATCTGAAAATAAATAATGAATGTATATTTAACATCCCTAATCTCAAAATCTAAATGCTCCAAACTTTGAAACTTTTTGAGCACTGACATGACAGCACAATTAGAAAATTCTACACACAAGCACTGAACACAAACTTTGTTTGATACACACAAGTATTAAACATATTGGACAAAATTACCTTCCAACTATCTGGATAAGGTATCTAAAAGCATAAATGAATTTTGTGTTTAGACTTCAGTCCCATCTCCAAGTTGTCTCATTGTCTAAAAGAAAATATTTCAAATTCTTAAAAAAAAAAAAACATTTCTCATCCCAGGCATTTTTAATAATGGAGGTTCTACCTTTGCTTCATGTGCACACATGAACCCAACAAGCAGCCTGGGAAATAAAATGTTGAATCTGTGGCTGAAGCCACCACGCACCTCTCCCTGGTCCTGTTCCACCTCCGTACCTGCTGCCGGGAGATGATCACCATCCTGACTTGGGTGTCTATCCTCACCCTGAATTTCTAACCACTTTTGCTATGAATGTACAAATTCTTAAACAAAATGTAATATTGTTAGGAATAGTTTTATAAGATTCTTCCTGTGCACTTAAAGTTTTTCTGAGCCTCAAATATATACCCAGGAGTGAATTGTTCATCAGTGGGTAAAGGCATCTTCAAGTTTACTAGACCCTGGCAATCTGTTGTACAAAGTAGTTATGTCAATCTGTATTCCCACCAGCAGTATGTAAAAGTTTTCTTTTCTCTACATCCTCTGCAGCACTTGAAGTGATGAGATTTAAATTTCTGTTGCTTTTGTGGGTGTAAAATGGAGTTTTATTGCAGTTTAATATGTATTTCTCTGACCTTTAGTGAGATTAATCATATTTTCAAGTTTATTTACCATTGGAAATTCTCCCTCCATAAATCACCTTTCTGAATCCTTGTTAATTTTTTCTGTTGTTTTTTATTTAATACTTTTTATAGGAATTCTTGACGTATGTTAGATTTTAACCCTTCGGCCATTTTGTGTGATGCAGACGTCTTCCATGCGGTGGCATTTTAGTAACGTTGCTGTGGTGTCTTTTCGTGTGATCTTTTGATACAATCAGATTTATCATTTCTGTCCTTTATGTTGAGCTTCTGTTGTGTTAGGACTTCCTTAATAAATCCCTACTCTGAGGTCACAAAATATCTATTTTTTTTTTCAAATAAAAGTTTTAAAATTTTTGCTTTCCACAGTTAAATTTAATCCAGCCACATTTTGTCTTTGGGGATTATGCAAGGAGAGATCTAATTTCGTTTTATCTTTTCCACGGGGAGCGCAAACTTCTCAGCATCATTTATTGAATTATTTCTTTACTCACCTGCAGCACTATCCCTATCTTATATCAGGCTTCACAAATTTGGAGAACTCTTCCTAAAAGAATGTGGATTCCATTGCTGGTGGATGGAGTGCTTGCTAAGGTTTGTGGGTCAAGTTGTTGATGCGGCTATCCAACTTCTCTGTATCCTCAATGACTTTTTGTCTACGTCTCCCATCCTTAGGTGAGAGGACCACTGATCTCTCCAACTGGATTTGTGGATTTATTTGACTTTGTAGTTCTGCCAGCTTTTGCTTCCTGTATTTAAGTTTGTTATATCCTCTTGATGAATTAACTCTTTTATCATTATAAAATGTTTCTTTGTATTCCTGATAATATTTCTTGTCCTGGAGTCAACTTTGATATTAATGTTTCCACTTCAGCTTACTTATGATTAGAGTTTACATAGTATATCTCTTTTAAGTCTGTTTACCTTTGATCTATCTGTGTCTTTATATTTAAAGTGCATACTTTTTTTTGAGATGGGATCCCACTATGTTGCCCAGGCTGGTCTTGAACTCCTGGGCTCAAGCAATCTGCCTGCCTCAGCCTCACAGAGTGCTGGGATTACAGGCGTGAGCCACCACTCCTGGCCTAAAATGCATATCGTATAGACAGCTTGTTGTTGGGTTGTGTTCTTTTTATCTAGTCAGATAGTTTATACTTTTATTTGAAGTGTTTATACCATTTATATTTATTGTAATTGTTAAATTTACTTTTACTAACGTTTTAACATCCATAATATATTTTCATTATTTTTGCATTAAACAGCCAATTATCTTTTAAAGAATTTTAAAGGGAAGAAAATAAGTATTTTATATTTACCCACAAAGTTTCCATTTCAGATGCCCATCACTTCTTTGTGTAGCTATAAATATTTACACTAGTATCGGCTTCTGCCAGACACTTTCACACACGCTGCATCATTTGGCTTCTGCAAATGATGCCCATAGTTGTGGGCACAGGACACAGTCTCCAGTTACAGAAGAGGCAGTTGAGGTTCAGAGCAATTCGAGGAGTTGCCTCGTCTCTCGAAAGATCTACACTTGCAATCCAGGTCTGTTTGCCTGTTAATCACTGTTTGCATTCCTAGTGAGACTTATCAGAGATGAGGAAAAGAAGAAAGTACCTCCCATCAAGGAAGAAACCACCTGCCTTCATAAGCCAGAGTGCAGTTATCCCTTAGAAAGCTGTGCTGGGGAAGAGAGCAGAGGCTCTTGGCATGACTGACGGAAGTGTCTGGAGGGATACGGAGAGATACGAGAGGGAACAGTTCATCCAGGAAGCATCAGATGGCTCAAGCCAGGGCAGACAGCACAGCAAATGGCAGCCAGAAACAAAGCCCACCCCTCACCCAGAGCAAGGAACTGGCAAAATGAGAAGAGAGTTAGGTGACATACTGCAGAGTCTATGGTACTCTCTGCTCCAGTTTAGAGGGGTTGGCAGGGAAGAAGGGAGGTGGGAGGAGGTATAGACAGTGTGCGTGCAAGGGGAGGGAGCTTGCTACTCCCCCATCCTGGACTTGAAAGCCCACGGACTGGCCAGACCCCACTCCACAGTTCTCCTCAGCACCCACTGCTGCTATCTGCCCTGAGGCCCCTGCAGGGTGGTCCTGAGAACCTGGCTCCAGGGACAGGCTCTGCCTGCCCACCGGCCAAACAGCCTGACACATGGCTTCCCCTCCCCATACCTCTGCTGCCTCCTCCCACCCAACACCCCCTTTCTCCCCAGAGAGATGCTGTAGGTTACTTAGGACTCGGAGAACTGAATGTAGACCCCATGGGATGTGGAGAATAGGGGAGACCATGACCCGAGTGCCAGTCTGTCCATGGGCAGGTGTGAGTTGGAGGTGACTCCCTCACCTCCAGGAGTACCTGCCTCCTCGGTGCTGGAATGCAGTTAGGGAGAAAACCCCACTCAGAAGCTGTCCTTAGACTAGCAGAGAGGACCTGTGTGCAGATGCAGTTGACATTTCTACAACCCTTACTTCAAATGGCAGGACCTTTACACCAGGTCAGTGTGTTCGACTCTCTCCCTTCTCTTCCCCAGACCATGTGACACCCTGCGTTCCCTGTCTGAGCAAAATCTGTCTCTCTATCCCCCACCGCAGAAGTGAGCATGGGGTGGGGTGCAGTGGGGTCCTATGGGCTTCTCAGGAAAGGTCTTCAGAAGGCCAACAGCCTCCAGCCCTACAGAGCTGTCCACGAGTCTCAGGTCCTGTTACACACTCAGGAGTCCTGGGACTTTTGGATTCAAACACCAAGGGCCTCTACCTCAAGCAAGGGGCTGTGAAGCCCACACTCTGTCCTCTTTGTCCATGTGGTGTCAGGGCAGACAGAGCCCAGGTGCTCCGTGGGGCTCACACGCCACCTGCATGAGGGAGCTGCTGGCACTGCGGTGCCGGACGTGGCCAGAGCAGGGGTGGCTGCAGCACAGGGAGGAAGGAGGAGCCCAGAGGAGGAGGATGGAGCCGGGTCAGCATCAGGGCTCCCGGTGGGCTGAGTGGGGACAACAGGGGAGGGGCTTTTCTGCCTTCCACTTGGTTCCAGGTCCAGTCCTGGAGAGGCTCCTGATGGGCATGGGAGACAAGGCAGCCTCTGCAGGCTGCAGTTTTGGGTCCCGTGGGAGCTGCCATGGGCTCAGTCACATCCACGTGGACTCCGTGTGTGCGAGAGGTGCGCAGTCCCTGCTGGAAATATCCAGCCATCTGTGGCAGTGCCCTCTCCATGCATGCTCCCGCTCATCTCCCAGGGCTATGAGCCCAGAGGGCCTGACCCCCTAGCTGCCCCCGGTGGGCAGAATGAACTCCTCACACACTCCAAGCTGCTTCTGAGAGCAGAGGGGCACGAATGATCACTGGCCTGGTCAGCGGGTATGAGCAGGAACTGGCGACATTTGAGGTCCTATGGTTACCCGGCCCTGGGCTCAGTGGGAGGCTAGGGCTGGCCTGCAGGACACCTCAGGGCCTCCACAGGTTTGCAGCGCACACACGCAAGCACCATCCGCGTGGGTCAGGACAGGCGGCCCTGACCAGCTGCTCCCATCTCAGAGCTCTAAGAAAGCTACAAAGTTCCTGTTGCTCACCCTGCTGCTGCGTGTCTGTGCATGCTTTATGGGCCAAAGCCCTCCCTGTGGCCTTTCTAACTCCAAGGAAGCAGAACATTGCATCCATGAATGCACCAGGAGGAGGAAGACAGAAGTACCAGGACACAGAGTCCGTGTCTACGCGGTGCTCCCCCAGCCGATGCCTTCTTCCTCCATGGGAGCCATCGGAGGATGCCAAGTCCACCTTTCCCGGCTCTGCTGTATGCTTGTCCTGGCACTCACATGGCTACCGTTGGGCTCCAGAGCACGTCATGCTCGTCTCACTTCCCTCCACTAGCGCCCTGTGACCCACAAGCAGTGAGAGAGGTGCTGTGCACCACGGCCTCCACACCCGAGTCTCCACCCTGTGCTGCACTCCAGCGTCTCCCTACTTCCCGTCTCTCCATCCTCACTCGGGTAGACCTGCCTTTCCATCCTGCCCGTCCCTGTCCCGCCCCACCCTGCCCCGGTCTGCAAGTGACAGGTCTCAGCTTGTGCAGTCTCCCTCTGGCTTCTTGTCACACCCACAAAGTCAGGGTTGACTGAGACACCAGGTTCATCTCTCCTTCTGCCTTGTAAACAGTAGAAATGGCCATCCGTGTGCCCACATGTGTGTATGAACGTGTGCAGTGACCTTGTGAATGACGGGAAGGAGCTGGACAGGCTCAGGCACACCCAGAAGCGCTGGGCAGGGGGCTCCTCCCCACTTCCCCCCTTCTTCGCCATGGTACAGCCAGGAGTGCAGGTGTCACCTCCTCCCAAGACTCATTTCCTCGTGGACAGCCACATAAGTGGTTTGTGGACACCATGTTAGGGACCCCTGGCTCCAAACAGCCTGTGCTCCTACATCAGAATGTACCAGAGCTCGTGTGGGGAGAGCTGTGGGGCCAGCAGACCTGGCACAGGGGCCAGAACCCCCCGCTTCACCCACCTGCCTCCCCAGGCAGGCAGGACCAGGTGCTCCCACCCCTCCTTTCCTCGTCTCTTTTCCTCCCTGTCCCCTCCTCTCTCCCCTCGCTTTCTCCCTCTTCTTCCCTCTCTCCCTCCCTCTTTCTCTTTCTCCCTCTTTCTCTCTCTCTTTTCCCCTAAGACCTTGTTGGAGTTCAACGGCACTCTTTTCCTGCGAAGGATCATTGTCGCTTTCCTTCGCTAGCTCAGCTGGAACCTTGGAATTTGGGGATCTATTCCTCCAAGAGTCTCTCATTGACCTCTGACCTGCCTCCAGGGCTGCCAAAAGCAGGTTCCGGCTGGTGAAGTGTGGAATTGAAGGACTTCAACTTGGCCAGTCTGGATGTGACCCTGGCTCCGTAGAGACCGGCTCGGGCAGGGGAACGGGACATCCTACATGAGAAACTCTGGGAAACCGGGTCCGAGGGAGCAGAGGGGACTCTGGAGGAGAGAGGTGTTTAAAACACTGAGCATCAGAGAAGGGCAGTGTGCTCTGCCTCCTGGTGTGGAGCTAATCCTCTTTACTCTCCCCCATCCCCTTCCCTTCCCTTCCCTTCCCTCTTCCCTCTTCCTTTCTTCTTTCCCTTAAGGAAATCCTTCTCCACAGGAAACTAAAGCCTGTCCATTCGCACAGAGTCGGAGGTCCTAGCTGAGGTCCTCACTGAAGACAACAGCATTGTTCTCAGTGTGCTTTCTTTCGACGCCGTGGTGGAGCCTTAGACCTGCTTCTTTTAACTCGCAGTTAATCATGTTATTCTTTATAACGGCTTGATCGAGATATAGTCATACACCGTACAATCGATGCATGTAAAGTATACAGTTCAGTGGTTTTAGTATATCTACTAATGCACTAATTTATGTATATACTAATATATATACTAACATATAATATATAATTAATATATGTTATAATATACTAATATATAGTGTATGTTATTTTATATTATGTTATAAATAGATAACAAATATATATACTAATATATAATATGTACTTATATATAGTAATATATAATATATATTATTTTATACTAACATATATACTAATACATTATATATTATTTTACATTATATGTTATAAATATGTAAAAATATGTAAATATATATTTTACAAGTATATTAATATATAATATATACTAATATGCTAATTTATATATACTAACATATAAATATATAATATATATACTAATATGTAATTGTAATTATATAGACTAAATACTAATTTATATATAAATATACTAAAAAATATAATTATATTGTATATTATACATGCTAATATATAATTATATAGTATTATATATGATTATATGATATATAATTATATAGTATTAGTTTATATATGAGTATATAAACTAATACTAATTTATGTATACTAATATATAAATTATATAATATATATATATGATCGTATATAATATACATTATGTATAGTTATATATAACTATGTAACAATAATATATAACTATATGATATAAATTTTACATATAGTATATAAATTCTATACTATATAATTTATATGTATTAGTATATATAAATTAGTATACTAGTAGTATATATTACTATGTTATAGTAACATATATATTAGCATATCTACAGAGTTGTGCAGTTATCACCACAGTCAATTCTAGAACATTCTCACATGCTTAGAGGACCCCTGTGCCCATGATTAGTGACTTGTCATTTCCCGTAACTCCTCGGCTCAGCCACTAAGTTACTTTCTGTCCCTATACAGTATGTGGTCCTCTGTGATCGAAGCTTTCAGTTCGAATAATGTTTTCAAGGTTTATCACTGTTATCACATTGCGCAACACTATAGTGATGTGTTCGTTTTGGGTATACACCACATTTATTTCTCCATTCGTAAGTGGATGGGCATGTGGTTTGCTTCCAGTTTCTGGCTATAGTGAACAGTGTTGCTGTGAATATTCATGTGCAGGCTTCTGTGGGACGTATTTTCCTTTCTCTTGGGTATCTATCTAGGTGTGGAATTGGTATGCCATATAGCAGCGCTAGGCTTAACCATCTGAGAAACCGCTGAGCTGTTTTCCAACACGGCTGCACCATTTTAACATTTTCTCCATCAGTAGATGAGGGTTCTGACTTATTCACATCCTTGCCAATACTTAATATTATCTGTCTCTTCCATGACAGGTACCCTAGTGGGCATGAAGTGGCATCTTCCTGGTTTTGATTTGCACTTTTTGATTTGCACTTCTCAGTTTACTCTTGGGCATTTGTGTATCTTCTTTGGAGAAATGTATCTCAACTTTTTGCACATTTTTAAATTGAGTTATTTGTGTTTTTATTACTGAGTTGCAAAAGTTTTTTATATATTCTAGATGCAGGTCCTTTATCCAAAATACGATTTGGAAATATTTTCTCCTATTCTGTGGGCTGTCTTTTTATTTTCCTGACACACAAAATTTCTTGAATAACAAAAGTTTTTAATTTTGTTGGAGTCCAATTTATCTATGCTTTCTTTTGTTGTTTATGTACTGTCAATAGCTGAGATTTTGAAAAGGATTGCACTGAATCTGTAGGTCAATTTGGGGGATATTGCCATTGTATCAGTTAGTGTTCCACCAGAGAAAGAATCAGCAGAATGTTTGTTTATTTGCAGGAATTAGCTTAGCAGTTGTGAAGGCTAGCTAGGCAAGTTTGAAATCCATAGAGTAGATGGATTTCAAAGTTCTTCTCAAGTCAGGTCCTGTTCCAGCCCTCCCGGCCCCATAGTCTCTGCTTCAAACCATATCCCACAATGTGACTGCAGCAAATTGGTGAATTTGAAGACATCGAAGCATGAATCAGATGAATGTGAGGCCCCTGACCAATGCGGCATTCCAGTTTTCCCCCTCTGTGTAGCCACTCGGGGTAGAAGAGGTGATGATGGCATCTGGGAGACATTTGTAAGAGGCCTCGAGGCCAAGGTGTGCACTGACTCCTGCCCCACAGCAGAGTGAGGGGTGCCCCCCATCCCCAGACCTAACAAGGCTTAGTGTCTACCTAACCATGTGTGGGGGGCCACGGAGCAGGGGTGCAAAGTCCTGCCAGGAAAGCACTGGTGAGAGCTTAGGGCAGCCTCCCTGTGTGTGTGGGGCACATGTGTGGGTGCATCCCAGTAAGTCCCAGAAGGAAGGGAGAGCCTCTGCAGCCACCGTGGAGCCTGCCTGCAGCTTCAGGGTGCTGTGTGGGGTGGGCTTCTCCCACACCAAGGTGCTCAGTGCTCTGTGTCCAGCCAAAGCAGGGGTGCAGCCCTGGCCATGAGTCTCTGTCGCAGTTCCTGCATGGTGCCCTGAGACCCTGCATGGGGCTGAAACTGCACCCGTGTCACTCAGCAGGGATCTGAGAGCTAGAGGCAACCATGAGCGGGCCACGCACTTCCCTGCCACTGCTCTAACAAATGCCCAGAACCCAGTGACTTAGAAATACAGCAGTTTATTCTCTTACCATTCTAGAAGCCAGAAATTCGAAATGAGACTTACAGGGTGAAAGTTGAGGTCGCTCCTTCTGGAGATGTCTGTGGAGAATTCGCTCCTTGCCTCTGTCCACTTCTTTCTGGCGGCTTCCACGCCTCCGGGTTTGCGGCCACCTCACTCGGGTCCTTGCTCACGTCACAGGTGGCAGCTTCCCTCTGACCTCTGCCTCCCTCTCCTCAGAGCCCTGTGATGACTTTGGGTCCATCCAACTATCCGGGATAATCTCCCACTTTGGTGCCTTAATTTAACCACATCCGATAGTCCCTTTGGCCATATAACGTCACATATTCAAGGATCTGGGGATGAGGACGCAGACGTCTTTTGGGGGACATTGTTCTGCCTCCCACTGCCTCCCTGCTGAGCCAGGCTGAGCACGTGGAGTATACTAGAGAAATATTTGCAAGGTAAGTGAACCTGCCTCTCTCTCCAGCAAGCTGAGCTGAAGCGAATTTGAAATTTGACTGATGCCAAACTGCCAAAAATGATCATTCAACTATTCTTGCAAGTTTCTGATATCCTCAGGTAGGACATTTAAAAAATTCCTGGAAGTCAGCTCTTAAGTCTGTGATCCTTACCTTCTTAGTGAAAGGCTGCAATAACACCCTCCAAAGCGCAGTTAGATTTACTGAGGGCCTCATGAAGTTAGATTTAGATTAGTAAAAATGTATTGAATTTTTGTTTTTTAAACAGATTCTCGCTCTGTCACCCAGGCTGAAGTGCAGTGGCATGATCTCGGCTCACTGCAACCTCCGTCTCCCCAGGGTTCAAGTGATTCTCCAACCTCCTGAGTAGCTGGGATTACAGGCATTAGCCACCATGCCTGGTCATGTACTCATTATTGATAGATGTCATGGAATTGTAGTGGTTCCCTCAAAATGTCTGTCACTTGGAACCTCAGAATATGAGCTTATTTGGATCAAGGTCACTGCAAATGTAATTAGGATAAGGATCTTGAGATGAGATTGACCTGGATTATCTGGGTGGGCCCTGAGTGAAATGACTGGTGTCCTTATATGAGAAAGGGAGGGGTGGTTTGAGATGTAAAGTCACCGAGGAGAAGGAGGTGAAGAGGGAGGCAGAGATTGGAGCGCTCCTGCCCTCAAGCCAAGGAGACCTGGGCTCCTAGAGCTGGAGACCTGGAAGTAAGGATTCTCCCTTAGAAGCTTGGGAGGGAGTGCTGCCCTCTCCACACTGCGATTTCCAAACTGTGAAAGAATACATTTCTGTGGTTCTAAGCGCCTGTTGGTGGCACTTTGTTACAGAGCCCAGGACACTGATACAATAGCCAGAGGCTGAAGTATGGAGGAGGAGTGACCTCCATGTGAGCCCACCACACCCAAGGCCAAGGCACCACTGACCATGTCCTGTGCACTCTCCCAGGAGCAGAAAGGTCTGTGCCACCCAAGAAAAAGGACAGACTTTGCTAAAACCAGGCCATCACGGTCACAGTTGAAATTGTTTGGATGCTGTGACACAACATTTCCATAAATCTGCTCTAAATATCTCATCCAGTCTCTTCATCTGACTAATGAAAAGGTCGAGAGACGTATGGTTGCTTTTAAAAGGGTGATTCCTTTTGTTCCAACTAAATGCAGGACAAAGAAACACAGATCAAACACGATTTTCACATACCTCATTCCCTGTGCTCCCAAAGGGAGCTGTTTGTGTGTCTTGCTTGGTTTTTAAAATTTGGGAACATAAAACCATATTCGAACAACAGAACAAATAATTAAAATAAACGTGACTTCCAGTGTTTAGTTATTTGTGGAGAATGAGACTGAGAAGAGAAAGACCTGGACAGAGAAGAGCAGAAGAGCGGAGGGGAGGGTGATATGGTTTGGCTGTGTCCCCACCCAAATCTCATCTTAAACTGCATGTAGTTCCCATAATCCCCATGTGTCATGGGAGGGACCCAGTGGGAGGTATCTGGATAATGGGGTAGTTACCCTCATGCTGTTCTTGTGATAGTGAGTTCTCGTGAGATCTGATTGTTTTCTAAGGGACTTTCCCCTCTTTGCTCGGCACTTCTTCTGCCATCATGTGAAGAAGGACATGTTTGCTTTCCCTTCCGTCATAATTGTAAGTTTTCTGAGGCCTCCTCAGCCCCAAGGAGCTGTGAGTCAATTAAACCTCTTTCGTTTATAAATTACCCAGTGTTGGGTATGTCTTTATAGCAGCATGATAATGGACTAATACAGAGAGTACAGCAGGGGCACCTAGTGAGGGACTCCAGGATGATGGACGAGGGTGAGGATCAGACAAGGGAGCCGCTGCACAGAGTAGGGAGTGGAGGGAGAGGGAGGAAAGGAGGCTGGACCAGCAGGAGTGGGGACCAGGGCTCCGTATCCCTGAAGGGAAAGCAGCTATGTAAAATATTTAGAACTCTTTTGCACAGATTTGCTTATTCTCCCCCATGTCCAGTTTTTTTTTTTTTTTTTTTTTTTTTTTTTTTTTTTTTTGAGACAGGGTCTTGCTCTGTCACCCAGGCTGGAGTGCAGTAGCGTGATCATGGCTCACTGCATCCTCAACTTTCTGGGCCCAAGCAATCCTCCGATCTCAGCTTCCTGAGTAGCTGGGACATGCCAATTCCCAGCTCATTTTCCTATTTTTTATAGAGATGGGGGTCTCACTATGTTATCCAGGCTGGTTTTGAATTCCTGGGCTCAAGCAATCCACCTTCCTCAGCTTACCAAAGTGCTGGAATTACAGGCGTGAGCCACTCCACCAAGCCTCCCCCATGTATTTGTGTGTTTAATCATCGATTTATACCAGTGTGGGCTCATGGATGTTTATACTGTGGGTTGTCATTCAATACTACCTGGTCTATTTTGTGTCTCATGTGATCCTGTTTTTGGCCATTGGGAGCTCCTTCAGTTGGCTCCTCCATTCCTTTGACATGGCTCTAGTATTTTGTGTATTTTTCCTCTCTTTGTTTTGAGCACTTTCTCTCTTGTTGACACTGAAAGGTTCTCCAGGCTCATCTTGTATATTCCCTGCCCCAGCACTAGGACCAGCTGTGTCTCCAAGGAGCCCTGGTTCTTTTAATTGGGGATGGTGTTAGATACTAAGATGTGAACACTGGGTGTGCTCACTGCTACTGCAGTGTCATTGCTTTTGGTCCCCTCAGCAGACAGAGCAAAGGGCAGCGGGCATGTCCAGCCATCTTGGGGGAAGCAGCTGCCCTGTCCCTGGAAATTAAATAAATGTAATAGCATGACAAAATACCTGCAGAACCCAGGCATGTGGCAGGAGATCACAGAAGGAAGAGGGTTATTAAAGACAAGCCCCAGGAGGAATTGAGGTCAAATCAGTCTAACATGGAAGGTGGAAAATATTCTGAGTGAACAAAAATTAAGCAAGTGCTATTTCTTAGCCTACTGGCATTGTCTGCATTTGCATGTGGGTATGTGTGTGAATGTGCCTGGGAATATGCTACTGTACTATTTGTGAGGTGCTGATATGTCAAGAACATTCCTCCATGTCTTGAACCCTTTACACAATTTGTAATGGCTGCATACTAGTCCATGGAATTGGTGCAGCCAGGTTTAACTGTCTCATGGTAAGGCATTTACGCCCTTCCCAGATTAGGTTGTGATTGTTGTGGGTGGTTGTTTTTGCCATTCTGCCTTATACCCTGAGGACTTTATTGTACTAAAGTTATATCTGCTTCTTTATTTTCTTAGCACATAGTTCTAAAAACAGCAATGCCAGGTCAAAAACATGCACCTTGTCTCTGCCCTTGGTCTCTATGGTCAAGTTTTTCCTGGATGCTCTATCCATTTCCCTGTCTACACAGGGCAGGAGAGTTTCCAGTCCAGCGCAGCTTCAGTAGCAGAATTCAGTCTTCCAGGGATTTCTAGCAATGGAATAGATTTTTAAAGTATTATTCATTTTTGTGTGTGACTTTGTGTTTATTTAACTTTTTGTGACATTAAAATTGCTCTGATATGTATAGGGCCACTTATTCGTGTTCTCTGCCCTTTTACCATTAGGAATTCTTTTCTTATTGCTTTAGAAAAGGGAATCAATATGTTAAAGGTATAGAAATGAGAACTTTGAGAAAATATCTAGGCTGAATGTTCACATCTATTAAATGTTTTTGAAACAAGGCAAGAAGAAGACCATCTCATATGACAAATTGCCTTCCCACTAACCAATTCCCCTTCCATTTCTAATCAGGCAGGAAGTAAAGGAAAGAGGGACAAGTTAAACAGAAGCAAAAAGAGCAGGGACAATGTTAACAGCTGCATCAGACATGGTCAGGTTCAACACAGAGGAAGATGGTGTCGGCGATGGAGACCCGGCTTCCCAAGACCTCATGGCAAAGAACTCTTTCCTTCCTCCGATCTGCTGAGGATCAGTACTTTGCAAGATTAAATGGAAATGGCATAGCAAAGCTGAGCTGCTACAGCAAAGTTTCCAAACACCGTGCTTATTAAGTGGAACTCATGGCAGGCCCCAACAGGTGGTTCGTGGCCCAGACCAGCCTGTGGACCACACTCTGCTGCTTTGCAGGAGAATATGAGGTGCTCCCTTCAACTCAAAGTTGGGGAGAACCTGGACCCAGAATTCAGAGCACTGGGGTGGCTCGGGACCCAGAATGTAGAGCAGGGGTGCTCCTGGAGCCAGAATGCAGAGCCTGGCCGTAGACGCAGGTGACGATGCCACAGCTTCCAAAGTAGACACAGTGTAGGGACACTGAGAACATGGTAGGAGTGGGATGGTGGCAGCAAAAGCAAATTCACAATGGATGCCGTTTGGACAGCTGGTCAACCAAACCTCAGCGCTCTTAGCTCAGAATACCTTCCCAGTGAATTAAAGAGATCATTGTGAAAAGGGGGGCATGGATCAACTCGAAGTAATTACAGGCAAGTATCTCATCTCATCCTATGGTTGAAAAAATAGCAAGAAAATGATCAGTACTTTTGACTGCATAAACATAAAAATCCTGCATATCACAACATAATAAACACTAAGAAACGTAAATCAATGAAGAAAATCTCCCATCAGACACTCCAAGTGCAGGCAAGCAGGACTCTGTGAGGATACTGGGCAGCGTGCTTTCACCTAAAAAGTCAGAATCTAGGCTGGGCATGGTGTTATCCCAGCACTTTGGGAGGCCAAGGCAGGCGGACCACCTGAGGTCAGGAGTTTGAGACCAGCCTGGCCAACATGGTGAAACTCCATTTCCACTAAAAATACAAAAATGAACCACGCATGGTGGCGGCCACCTGTAATCCCAGCTACTTGGGAGACTGGGGCAGGTGAATTGCTTGAACCTGAGAGGCGGAGGTTGCAGTGAGCCAAGATCATGCCATTGCACTCCAATCTAAAAAAGAAAGAATCTAAGCGTTGGCCCACAGGGACAGGGCAGCCCTGCCGCTCAGACACACTCCTGTGCTTCCTGTGGCGGGTCTTCCCTGGGTCGTCGCACAGACTCACTCAGCCACTGCCCCACCCTTACCAGTCCTGAGAAGAGGCTGCGCCTGGTGCCTGGTCAGACGGTGCAGCCCCCACGGACCCACCAGCATCC
>PVKP010020546.1:0-24611 GCA_004027715.1 Plecturocebus donacophilus
ACTGATGGGGAACTAGCGTCCTCTGTGGGAGAGACTTTCTGATTTTGAGTGTTCTCAGTTTTTTTACGGTGGCTTCTTGGCATCTTTCTGGTTTTATCCATCTGTCGTCTTTGTAATCACCCACTTTCAAATCAGGTCTCTGAGTGGACGTCCAGCTTGTTAATTCCCAGCTCCGGAATCTATGTACTTTTCACTGTGCGACTCACAACGCTAGCTAAAACAGCAGCGTTGAAATTCGTGGTGCTTTTCTGCCCGGGGGTCTCCGGTCTGGCTTCTCAGCCCCTTTTTCAATCAGCTGGATGGACTGCTCTGACTTCCCAGAGCACCAAACATCATCCGAAAGGAGACTCAGTCCCGTTTACTCCGCACCAAGAGCCGCCTAGCCGAGGCGCCGGCAAAAAAGCCGCGCCAGCCGAAAGGGTCGCGCTGGCGACCCGTGGGGCTCCTCCACTGGGAATGTCCTGGTCCGTGGGCAGCAAAAATTTATCGGTAAGTGTGGCGTCCACTGGCTCTCTGCGCTTTTACTGGGAGCTGCAATCCTGAGCTGCTAGTGATCGGCCATCTTGGATCTCTCTCTCAAGCACAGCCTTTCATTGTTTTCCTGCCCACGTGCCTAGTCCCAGCTGGTCTCTGCTCTTCCACAGCCATTCATATTGAAATTCTATCCTTTCAGCTGGATGGTTGGGCATGGTGGCTCAGGTCTATAATCCCAGCACTTTGGGAGGCCCAGGCAGGCAGATCATGAAGTCAGGAGTTAAAGATAAGCCTGGCCAAGATGGTGAAACCCTGTCTCTACTAAAAATTCAAAAACTAGCTGGGCATGGTGGCAGGAGAATCACTTGAACCTGGGAGTTGGAGGTTGCAGTGAGCTGAGATGCACCACTACACTCCAGCCTGGGCGACAGAGCAAGACGGTCTCAAAAAAAAAAAAAAAAAATTCTATCCTTTCCTCAATAACAAGAGCTAAAACAGTAAGAATAACAATTACCATTTGTTGAATGTCTGTTATCTACGTGCCAGTCACCACACCAGGCATTCTACATACATTATCTCATTTAATCCTCACAAGAACCATGTGAAATGGGGATTATGACACCCACTTTACATGTAGGAGATCCAAGGCTTGCATGTCCAAGGTAAACACAGAAAGTAACTTACAGAGGCTGGGCTGGGTGCTGTGGCTCACGTCTGTAATCTCAGCACTTTGGAAGGGCAACGTGGGTGGATGACTTGAATTCAGGGGTTCCAGACCAGCCAACATGACAAAACTCCATCTCTACAAAAAAATACAAAAATTAGCTGGGCATAGCGGCGTGCACCTGTAGTCTCAGGTACTCAGGAGGCTGAAGTGGGAGGATCACTTGAGCCTGGGAGGCAGAGGTTGCAGTGAGCCAAGATCGTACCACTGTATTCCAACCTGGGCAACAGAGTGAGAGCCTTTCTCAAAAAAAAAAAAAAAAAAAAAAGAGTTACAGAGGCTGGAAAACAAACCACAGTGGGTCTGACATCAAAGTCTGCTTTTCCTACTCTGCCACTCTGAGCCCAATTTCCTTTACCCCTTAGTTCTTTTTTTGAGATAGAATCTCGCTCTGTCGCCCAGGCTTGAGTGCAGTGGCACAATCTCAGCTCACCGCAACCTCTGCCTCCTGGGTTCAAGTGATTCTTCTGCCTCAGCCTCCTAAGTATCTGGGACTCAGGTGCGCGCCACCTTGCTCAGCTCATTTTTGTATTTTTAGTAGAGACAGGGTTTTGCCAAGTTGGTCAGGCTGATCTTGAACTCCTGACCTCAGGTGATGATCCACCTGCCTCAGCCACCCACAGTGCTGGGATTACAGGCATGAGCTACTGTGTCTGGCCTACCCTTTACTTCTGTCAAAAGGATTATCGTCTGTTCTATCTCCCATAAATTTTGTAACTCTTTTGTGGAGAATACATATTGCATTGAACTGTAAAGCATAATACTAACCTAGTATTGTTTATATTGCTTATATTTTTTTGTGCCAGAAAAATATAGATGAGTCAAGGCAAATCCATTATCACCCTTAGAAAAACCACTCACATGCATGTTACAATTACGTAGGTCGGCAGCTTTATTTCGGAAAACACATCTCAAGCAGTCACAGTGTAGAAGTGAGAGCCGTGGTTTTTGAAGACCTGCATTTAGATCCCAAGGCCATCACTTCCCAGGAATGTGACCTTGGGCAAGTTGCTTAAATTGTCTCTTTACTTTTTACTGATCAGTTATAATAAAGGATAACAATAATAGTGTGTACCTCATAGGGTTATTGTGAGGATTAAGTAATAGAACAATGCTTGGTAAGTAGTCAGTGTTTAATAAAAGTTACCTACTGTTAATTGTTGTGAAATATAAATGTTCTTGTGATAGATGGTTTGCAGTCCCTCCCTGGGGGAGAATTCTTTGTCTCTGTCCCGTTGATGCTTGGCTTGACCATGTGACTTGCTTTGTCCAGTGAAAACTGGGAAGGCATGTGTACCATTTCTGAGCAAAACTTGAGGAGCTATTGTGTGGTCTGCCACCTTCTCCTTCCCTTCTGTTACAAAACCAGTGTTGTCTCAGCAGGGGCTGTTTTGTCAGCCTGGGACTTGGAAAGAAAATGATAGAAGCAGAACCACACACAGGCTGTGATGGACAAGTCATGCATGTAGGGCATATAGCTTTTCGTAAGCCACTGAGATTCAAGGGTTCTTGGTCACTATGTCATAATTTAGCCTAGACTGACTCATGCGGTCGTTAAACTAGATTTATAGGAAGCCTCTTATTTAAAAGTGTTTGCTTGTTCTATGATTATCCTTTGATTCTCTGCAGACTTAAAACATTAGCAATTTTTAGATCAGCCTGGCAGCCTGATTTGCTACTTTTGACTGAAATAGTTTTGGAACTTAGTCTTACATCTGAAATGAGATGATTCCAGAGTCATCGAGATGTTTGTTGTCGATCAGTTGTCTGCCAGTTCCTCAGAACCCATGGTGTTTCCAGTTTCTAAACGAAAGCTATGCTAACAAGCTCTTTCTGACAAAGGAGCACAGACCAGGGATGTGTTTGTGACTAGCACGCGTGACTGTATTCGTTGGCATCTGGTGATCTGTGGGCATTGTAGGGATGGCTGATGGCTGGGCCGGAGTGCTCTGTCAAGGAAGCCTTACCCATCTTTCCATAGCTCAGTCCCAGTCCAGGGCCTCTAGCCAGGCTGGGCCAGCTCTTTGATGGGCCTTTATCTATATGCAGTGGGCCCACATTCAGCTTCTCCTCGCTGATCCCAGAATGGGACACTGTCCAGCATCCCAAACTTCCGTGTTGTCATGATAGAAAAGTCCTCGCATCCTCTTAGCTTTTTCTTTTTTCTTCTTTTTCTGATCACTCTAGTTAAATAAGCAGGGAAAAGAAAAAAATCACAAACACAGGTGAATTGAAAGTTCTAGATTCTCCTTAAGAGGTCCAACCAGTTAAAATTCCTGGTCTACAGTCTGTAACTCTTTCTTAATGAATAACTACTTCATTTTTTTTTTTAATGTAGTTTTGCTCTTGTTGCCCAGGCTGGAGCGCAATGGCACGATCTCGGCTCACTGCAACATCCGCCTCCCAGGTTCAAGTGATTCTCCTGCCTCAGCCTCCCAAATAGCTGGGATTACAGGCACGTGCCACCACGTCCGGCTGATTTTTGTATTTTTAGTAGAGATGGGTTTCTCCACGTTAGTCAGGCTGGTCATGAACTCCCGACCTCAGGTGATCTGCCCGCCTCGGCCTCCCAAAGTGCTGGAATTACAGGCGTAAGCCACCGTGCCTGACAACTACTTTTTATTAGGCAAATTTTTATTTGCCAAAGTGAGAGGTTTGGGAGTCCCCAAATCTCCTCTATAGCCTTCTGGCACCTTCTTTTGGGGACTCACCACCTTCCTAGTAAATTAGCCTGAAGAGCCAATTGCATTAGGATAAGAGGTTCCATCTGTGGCCCCAATTGGATAATCAGTCCTTCTTTTATATATATATTATTTATATTGAGACAGAGTTTCGCTCTCGATGCCCAGGCTGAAGTGCAATGGTATGATCTCAGCTCACTACAACCTCCGCCTCCCAGGTTCAAGCGATTCTCCGGCCTCAGCCTCCCAAGTAGCTGGGACTACAGGTGTGCGCCACCATGCCCAGCTAATTTTTGAATTTTTAGTAGAGATGGGGTTTCACTGTGTTGGTCAGGCTGGTCTTGATCACCTTCAGGTGATCCGCCTGCCTTGTCCTCCCAAAGTGCTGGGATTACAGGTGCGAGCCAGTGCACCAGCCAGTAATTTGTACTTAGTTCTAAGGGGCTCCAGGGAGATCTAATTGGGCACTGATATGTTGAGGGAGGATTATTCTCTTGGAGATTATTTTAAGGACCACTTTTCATTTCATGCTGTGACATACCTTGGGCACTTAAGAAATATGATAGGGTCACATCTACCGAATAATATTGGGTAACTTAGGCTCAATGAAGGGAGTTCTGGATCAGCAAATAACAAGTGTAGTGATGATGTTGGTGATGATGATACCACCGGGTGCTTATTTAACCCTTACCAAGTTCCAGATTCTAATCTAAGTGTGCTTGGCACAGCAAGGCTGGCCACCACTCCCAGCCTCCAAATCTAATTCCTACTATACCTGAAGCCCCTCAGATACTTGAGGCTGGCTCTCATGTCCTTCTGAAGACTTCCGTTCCCCCAGAACATGCTGTTCTGGTTACTGTTGTAGTAAATCCCCCCCTATTAAATGTAGTGGCTTAAAACAACAGTCTAGTGGTGTGTGCTTGTAGTCTCAGCTACTCAGGAGGCTGAGGCGGGTGAATCAGTTGAACCTGGGAGGTTGTGGTTGCAGAGAGGTGACATTGCACAACTGCACTCCAGCCTGGGAAACAGAGTGAAACTCGGTCTCAAAAATAAATTAAAATAAAAATTTAAAGTACAACAATCATATCATCTCTCCTTGTTTCTGTGGGTCAAAATGTGAAAAGGGCTCTATGGGAAGTTCTGGCTGTGATTCTTTCATGAGATCTCAGTCAGATGGTGGCTGGAGATGGGACAGTGTGGGGCTGGAGCAGATGGAGCTGGCCAGGCCTCTCTCTCTCTCTCTCTGTCTGTCTCTCTCTCAGTTGTCTCAAGATTTCTCTGCATGGTCTTTCTGCAAGGGTAGGCTTGGGCTTCCTTCCAGCCTGGTGGCTGGGTTTCAAGAGTGAGTATTTCAAGAGTACCTGTGGAAGCTATATAATATTCTATGGCCTAATCTCAGAAGTCCTATAGCGTCACTTCTGGCCTGGTCACAAGCCATCCCAGATTCAAAGGGAGGACCATAGACCCCTTATCTCAGTAGTGGAAATATCAAAGTTGTATTTTAAGAAGAGCATGTGGGGCGGGAGTCGTTTTTGGAAAACACAATCTGCCACATAACACATTCCTTAAACTGCCCTGGCCACCCTCCGCTGTAAGCAAGTTATAATAAAGCAAGGCTGAGGAATTGGTTAGGCTGTGTTTGAGTCTTACCTCTCACACTTACGTGTAGCCTGAAACAAGTTGTTTAACCCCCTTAATCTTCAACTGATTCACGAGTAACAAATGGGAATCTGTACTCCTGCCACACAGGTTGTAGTGGACAATTTTTGAAGATATGTCTGACACACAACATCCTGCTTTTTCTAAGAACTGCTGTTCCTTGTTCCCTGGCATGCCACCCCTTGCCACCCAGGCTTCCGGCAGCCATGTTGGTACTATGGGACTGTAACATGCTGGATACAGCTCATTGGATCAGGAGGCACATTCCTATGATTCCAGCACTTTGGGAGGCTGAGGCAGGTGGATCACTTGAGGTCAGGAGTTTGAGACCAGCCTGGCCAACATGGCGAAACCCTTTCTCTACTAAAAATACAAAAAATTAACTAGGCATGGTGGTGCACTCCTGTAATCCCAGTTACTTGGGAGGCTGAGGCAGGAGAAAAAGGAGTTAGATTTGGAGTGGGACCACAAGGAGGCAGGACTTCTGTTGCTAGGTGGAATGCCCTGGGGATGCAAATCTGATTCTTCATGGAGGCCTTTCCTAAGCAAAGAACTTGGTAAGTTCCTTGGCTGAGTTCAGCTTCTCTTCGAATTTGAGCACTCTGTCACCAGAATTCAAGCAGAGAATGGGTGGCTACTTTGGGGGTTGTTGGAAAAAGGTTCACAAGACTCCCAAAGGCACCTTTGAACCCTAAAAAAATAAGTCCTAATGATGTAGGACTAAACTGTTTTGAAAAAGAAAAGAGATGTTTAGTAAACTC
Source organism: Plecturocebus donacophilus (assembly GCA_004027715.1). Taxonomy (NCBI): domain Eukaryota; kingdom Metazoa; phylum Chordata; class Mammalia; order Primates; family Pitheciidae; genus Plecturocebus; species Plecturocebus donacophilus. Next base: position 6,300 of record PVKP010020546.1, read on the forward strand.
TTTTTTTTTTTTTTTTTTTTTTCAGTTTTTTGAGACAGAGTCTTACTCTGTCACCCAGGCTGGAGTGCAGTGGTATAATCTTGGCTCACTGCAACCTCTGTCTCCCAGGTTCAAATAATTCTTACGCCTCAGCTTATGTCTCAGCTTCCAAGTAGCTGGGATTATAGGCATGTGCCACCACACCCAGATAATTTTTTATATTTTTAGTAGAGACAGAGATTCACTGAGTTGGCCAGACTGGTCTTGAACACCTGGACTCAAGCGATCCACCTACCTTGGTCTCTCAAAGTGCTGATATTACAGGTATGAGCCACCATGCCTGGCCTGGTAAATTCTTCATAGAAGAGGTGAAGACTAATCTGCATCTGTAAAGTTGGAGAGGGTTGGGAAAGCAGAAAGATGGTCTCTGCAAAGAACCAATAGGAACTTTTTTTTTGAGACAGAGTCTTGCTCTGTCGCCAGACGCCAGGCTGGAGTGCAGTGATGCGATCTCAGCTCACTACAACCTCCACCTCCCAGGTTCAAGCAATTGTCTTGCCTCAGCCTCCTGAGTAGCTGGGACTACAGGCATGCACCACCACACCCAGCTAATTTTTGTATTTTTAGTAGAGATGGGGTTTCTCCCTGTTGGCCAGGATGGTCTTGATCTCTTGACCTCATGATCTGCCCGCCTTGGCCTCCCAAAGTGCTGAGATTACAGGCGTGAGCCACCATGTCCAGCTGGGAACTTTTTTTTTTTTAACCTGCAATGCCAAAAGAAGCATGCCCTCTCACCTTAAGACCTATTCTTCTTCCCATCCATTCGTGGTGTTATGGGCCATCATCCTCCCAGTCCCTTTCTCAGTCACTTGCAATCCTTTGCCTCCCTCAATCCTCACATCCCATTGGTTGCTAAATTGTTCCACTTTTCTCACTGCAGTAAGTCCTGCATCTGTTCCTTCTGCTCCATTTGCGCTATCATTGGCTTTGTTCACGCTATCATCACCTCTCATCTGGATGACTACAATAGCCCTCGGGACAGATACAGTGTTGCCAAATTAATTATCCTAAATCAATGCTCTGAATATGTCAATCCCTGGCTCCAAATCCAAATGCTTCATTCAGTTCCCATTGCTTTCGCAATAAACATGAAATTTTTTAGGCACTCCAGGCTTTCATGATCTGGCATAGAATGAGGGAGGAGAAAATGAGACAGAGAGGGCATTGATTAAATTCTGGAACTTCTTTCCTTCCTTCCCTCCCTCCTCTCTCTTTCTTTTTTGAGTCTGCGTCTCACTCTGCTGCTCAGACTGGAGTGCAGTGGTACAATCATGGCTCACTGCAGCCTTGACCTCAGCTTTCTAGCGGTCCTCCTGCTCCAGCCTCCCAAGTAGCTGGGACCACAGACACATGCCATCCTGCCTGGCTAATGTCTTATTTTTTGTAGAGACAGGGTTTCTCTATGTTGCCCAGGCTGATCTCAAACTCCTGGGTTAAGTGATCCTCTCACCTTGACCTCCCAAAGTGCTGAGATTTCAGGCATGAGCCACTGCACCTGGCATCTGTATTAGTTTCTTAAGACTACTGTAACAAATGACCATGAACTGGGTGGCATAAAACAAAAGAAATTTAGTGTCTCAGAGCTCTGGTGGATAGAAGTCACAGATCAAGGTATCAGCAGAGCTGTGTTTCCACTGGAGGCTTTCTTTCCTCTTCCTAGCCTCAGGGGGCTCCTGGCAAACCCTGGCGTTCCCTGGCTTGTGGCTGAATCTGTCCAATCTCTGCCTCTATCTATCTTCACATGGCCTTCCTCCCTATGTGTCCAAATCTCCCTCTCCTTTCTCTAATAAAGACACTACTCAAGCCAGGCGTCCGAGGTGGGGGGGATCACCTGAGGTCAGGAGTTCAAGAGCAGCCTGGGCAATATGACAAAATCCCGTTTCCACTAAAAATACAAACATTAGCTGGGGATGGTGGCACACACCTGTAATCCCAGCTACTTGGGAGGTTAAGGCGGAAGAATGGCTTGAACCTGCGAGACAGAGGCTGCAGTAAGTTGAGATCACACCACTGCATTCCAGCCTGGGTGACAGAGCGAGACTCCATCCCCCACCCCAAAAAAAGACACTAGTCATTGGATTTAGGGCCCATCCTAACCCAGTATGCCCTCATCCTAACTTATCTGCCAAGACCCTCTTTCAAAATAAGGTCACATTCACAGGTACTGAAAGTTATGGCTTGTACACACTTTTTGGGAGACACAAATTCAACTGTCTACAATTCCCATTGGTAGAAACTGCCAGAATAATGGCTTAGCAGAGGGAGGGCATCTTGGTTGTGAAAAGGTCCTGGATGAAGTGAAGAATTTCAGGAGCGGTGGGAGGTAATATTAAATAGGGTAGGCCAGAGACATTTTTGAACAGCAGAATAGTATGCATGATCAAAGGATAAAATTTTAATTTTGTGAAAAATCAGTCTGGAAGCCAGATTTGGGAGAGATTACAGGAGGCAAAGCTAGGAAGGTTGAGAGGATGTCTCAGTAGCCCAAAAGTGAAGAGTCAGGCACAGACCTAGATTGTTAGCCCCAGAGGGTTGGAAATTTTACCTCTTTTTCTCAGCAACAGCTGAGAGCCTGTAGCCAAAAGCCTACAACTGTGTTTGTAACATAGTAGGGTACTCAGAACACATTTGCTGAACAAGTGAATGAACAAAGTGAAATTGCAGCAGTAGGAACGGAGAGGAGGAAAGATGCAACAGGCCCTTTAGAGGCAGACTGAAACAGCTGGCTCTACAATAAGGTAGGGCTGAAGTAGTTGTCCTTCCGTGTATGCAAAAGACTGTTTCCAGAAACATCGAAAACCATGCATACTCAAGTCACTCAAGTCCCACAGTCAGCTCTGCAGAACCCACAAAGGAAAAGTTGGATGTCTCCGTTTTTGAACCGTGCCAAATACTGTCTTTTCCTTCCTCCCTTCCTTCCTTTCTTATCTTTTTTTTTTTGATTTTCTTTCTTTTCCTTCCTTCCTTTCTTTTTCTTTCTTTCTTTCCTTCCTTTCTCCTCTCTTTCTTTCTTTCTTTTGTTCGTTCTTTTTCTTTTTAACAGGGTCTTGCTTTGTTGCCCAGGCTGGAGGGAAGTGGTGTGAACATGGCTCACTGCAGCCTCGACCTTCCAGGCTCAAGTGATCCTGTAGTCTGTTATTGGACTTGAGCCTCTCCAGTAACTGAGACTACAGGCACGTGCCACCATGCCCGGCTATTTTTAATTTAATTTTTTTTTTTTTTCGTAGAGATGGGGTTTTTCTACATTACCCAGGCTGGTCTCAAACTCCTGGTCTCAAGTAATCCTCCCGCCTTGGCCTCCCAACGTGCTGGGATTACAGGCATAAGCCACCGTGCCAGAGCACGAATACTGTATTTTCAATCAGACTTTGATGGAAAACAAGCCACGTGTAAGTGGACTCGTGCAGTTCAAACCTGTGTTGTTCAAAGGTGAAGGGTAGCATCGCTTAAAGTCAGGCTCATGGCCCGGCACGTGTTGGAGGCAGAGGAGCCTCTCCTAGCACCTGCGCACACTGTCTAACATAACACGTCTCCACGCCCTCTTCACCTTAGCGTGCGCTTCTGCATCATGCTATTCATGTTTCTGTGTGACCTCCACAGCACCCTGCACACAGTAGGACCTCAGTGCATCTTCCAGTAAGTGGATTTCTAGATTTAAGCAAAATCAAGATTCCTGGATCTAAACTCTGGATTTTTTGACTTCTGTACGCTTCAAAATGCCTGGCACTCGGTGAGCGCCCCCTAAGCACTTGTTGAACCAAACAGAATAAATCCGATTCGCCCAGTTCCGCCCTGGCAGAGAGGTCTGCGTTTGGCAGGATGACAGAATCCGTTGCTATTAAATTCTTATGTAAGAGTTAATGGCCCTCCCAGTCCACTTGACATCCCTCCCACGACAGGAGAGGCCGAGAAGGGAAGGAACAGCACGGTTTACAAACACACACTGTTTGGGTGGTGGATTCACAGATTCATTTCCAGTCTCGGTTCTCCACAGAGATCTTAAAACATCGCTGCAGGCTCCGTGTGGGACAGAGGGGAAGGCCCGGCCACCCGGCGCGGCGAGCCGGGGCCCTTCCGGCCGCCCTGGGACTCCGGCTGGCAGCGGCCCCAGAAGGCGGTGTCCGGGGGGCCCCGCGGGCGCAGGTCCCCTGGGGAAACAATGCGCCCGGCCCGGGACTCCCGCCGCCCCTGAGCGCCGCGCCGCTCGCCGCTCCCCTCACTGCCGTCCCGCCGCTCCAGGGGGCGCGGCGCGCGGCCGATCCCGGCCTCTCCCGAGCCCCGGCGGGTGGCGGGCGCGGAACATGGCGGCGCGGCCGGGCCCGGGGCAGCCGCGAGGGGCCGCGGCGCTGCGCTCCGGGCCGGGGCCGCGCGGCTAGAGCGGCGCCTGGGCCCGGCGGCGAGGCCTCCTCCCCGCCCGCCGCCGCCGCCGCCGCCGCCGCCGCGCCCCGCCCCGCCCCGCGCGCCCGCCCCTCCCCGGGCCGCGGCCGTGCCCCGCGTCGCGCTCCCCTGGGATGGCCCGCGCGCCTCGGCGCTGCCTCTCGGAGCTCACGGCGGAGCGGCGGCTGCCGCGCTCTGGGGGCGCGCGGCTACGGCGGCGGCGGCGCCGCGCGTGAGGGGCCGCCTCGGGCCGAGCGGGCGCGGCGAGCGGCTGGGCGGGCGCAGCCAACATGTCGGATACCAAGGTAAAAGTTGCCGTCCGGGTCCGGCCCATGAACCGACGAGGTGAGGAGCTTTCCGCTGATTTTTATTTCTGCTCGGGCTGAGGGCGGGGGCAACTTTGGAAACTGCGGGGCCGGGGCGGCGAGAGCGCGGCCGGGGCGGAGGCGGTGTCCGCGCTGGCCGCGGTGCCCGGGGCGCCGTCTCCAGGCTCGGCCGCCTCCCGGGACGGAGCCCCGCGCGGGCTGGAGGCGCGGGTGCTGGACCTTGCAACGTCCCTTTCCCTCTGTGCTTTCAGAACTGGAACTGAACACCAAGTGCGTGGTGGAGATGGAAGGGAATCAGACGGTCCTGCACCCTCCCCCTTCTAACACCAAACAGGGAGAAAGGTACAGCGGGTTCCGAGAGGGCGGCTGCGGAGGATCCAGCCTCGCGGGGTCCCGCAAGTTTGAGCCAGGAAAATGGGCGCGCTCGTTCCTATTGTTAGGAGGGCGGCTTCAAGTTTGTCGCCTGCTCCCGTTTGAAGCGTTGCAAGTCCAAGTTCCTCTCTTCCCTCGCCCGCTTTCCCTCAGTCTAGAGCGGCGGCAGGCAGGGCACCCTGGCCACCGCCAGCACCCGTCAGCTGAGACCTGGTGGGCTGCGAGGCACCCGGGAGGGAGAGGGCCGGATGGGACCCCAGAGGTGAATCGTCCCGCGGCCACATTTTACAGACAGGATAACTGAGGCCCGAGGCGGGCAGGGGACCAGCCCACGACCTCATTGTTCGTGGAACCCAGTGCCCGTGATTCTTTTAATCACCGCAGCGTTTGTTTCCTTTGGCAGAATTGTTGAGGGACAGTGTGTGTAAAATGGGAGGAAAAAAATGAAGCGAAAGAGTCTTGTAGGATGCAGACTCAGGCTGGATTAGTTAATATCTATTTTAGTTGTTGCTGCTGAGTTGAGATAATGCCTCAATGTAATGCGCGAATTTTTATTTTCAAGGAAACAAAAGTAGAGCCCTGAACTGTGTAGACACTGAGGGATGTTCTAAAAGGGGGCTGTATTTACTAGAAGGCAACATATTTGCATTTGAAAAGTAGTAACTGTTGGATCCTTATTAATTCTGTTCTGTTCCATGCAGCAGTATGGGATAATGCCCCAAAATAATTTGAATATTTGGCATTTTTCTAGTAAGCCTCTGAGAAGAAATCGGTTGGAATTCATTCAATATAATAATGCAGTAGCTTGTAAATATCCGTATGTGAAAAAGTGGGAGAGTTTACAAAATTAATTTTCATTGGAAATGAATGAGTTTCTAAGAATCACCTGTTGATCAATGGACTACAATTTAGTGAATTTCATTCTTTAGAGATTTTCATTGAAGAGAGACTGCAGGGTTTGTGACATTATTAAGCAATGCCTCCATTCTATAATGTGTGGTGTTCGAGCTCAGTTTTGCCAAATCTGGGGAAAGAAATCATGAGGAGGTAAGATTGGGGATTCTTTGCTTTTCGTGTTGAGCATAGCAATTTTTATCTAGTTTGCAAACATTCTGCTACCTTTAGCAGATTCTGATGGTGATATTAAATAGCTCAGCTGTATTTAAAATGTGTTTAACACTGAATGTCGTATTTATTGTACTTATACTGAATGTTGTTTGGTAATGGATGTATTTTTAGATGCATTTATAGCATTGTAGATAATTTATTTTATGGTGATAGTAAACTCCTTGAGTACATTAAATATTTACAGATTAAATTAGATGCCCATATCACCAATGAATGTTTTCTCCCCCCTAAACTGGATATTGTTATGTTGCTTAGGGAAACAATTCTCTTGGGTCAGATTCTTGAAAGCAGTCTGGGGGAACAGGTAGAATATTTTTTAGCTCCAGTTGTGTAGCTGCTGCTTGTTTTCCTTGTTGGTTGGCACCTGCTCCTTGTCACTCCATAAGGAGTGCGACTGTTAGCTACTGTTTAGTGACATGAAGTGTTGTCATTCTTGAAGAGAAACAGATTTGATTTTGTGGAATTTGGATGCAATCCGTAACTGTGGACGGTTGGTTCCAAATGCTAAGTAATCAGTTGATCATTTTTCGGGCTGAACCACGTTGGTTACTAATCAGGATTGTTTTAGGTAAAGATTTGAAGGATAACTTTAGGATCTATTCATCTGCTTACTTAGTGGGATAGTCCCCTATCTGGAGCTATAAAAATAGCATTGAAATATGGGTACTGTTGTGTTTTGACCTTCTGACAGATCTAATTCTTAGAGTAGCAGATAAGCTTTCTATGGGATTCTGCCGTAGTACAGGTCATTTCATTTACAGACAAACTGAGGAGTCAACACAACAGTGCTACTTGTACATTAGAATAACTGTCTTTGCACAGATGAAGACACCAAATGCATTTTTATTTTCATTATGCAGCTTGGTTTCACATTTCTCCGCAGACTTTTCCCTTAAAGTAACAGTGCTTTTAAAAATAGAAACAATTTCTCCCTTGGGCTCTGGGCTGATTAACTGCAACCATGTTTCATGCTATGTTTGCCAGCATTTCTGTCATTGGTTTTTAGATAGTGCTCAGGGCAGGACAAAGGTGAAGAGTAGAATACCGAGAATGTTACTGTGTTTCTTACCCACAAGTCCATGGTTTGAAGTGTAAGAGTTCTTTAAATGCATACTGGCAAACCTGTGTCAAATTGAGGATTACTGTTTTTCTGAAAGTTGCAAGAAATTGCCAATGAATTAACCATGGGTAGAAATTCAAAGTTAGTGGGTGAAAGTTTTCAGTCTTACCAGTAAAAACAAGTGAGAGTGCATTGATGTCCAGGAAAAAAAAATACCAAACAGATGGTGTCGGCTTTCATCATTTCCCCATTTTACAAAACCAAAGCCAGGACTGTGTAGCTAAGACTAAAAGATCAGAGGACCTCTGAGGTTAAAGATGTTTGTTTCGGTGCTGAAATTCTAATATTGTAATACATTGCATGCATCCAGGTTAGTAGTTGATATGTATACCGATCCCCATTCTGAAACATTAAGACATGTGGATTTGTTTCTTAAAATACCATTGCATTGCTATCCAGGAGACATTTATGAAGTTCAGATCATGTTAGTACCATGCTTAGCATAGAGGATTCAAAGGTACTTGTGGATCCAGTACCTACACCAGAGTCACTCACCTTGGAGAGATGTGGGGAGAGGGGGGAAAAAATAGTTATAATACAACGTGGTGAATTATACTGGGGTATACTTTTGCTGTTTCATGGACCACATAATTTTGAAATTCTCTATTTCCTCTTCTTTGTCTCCCTTGAGGCTGTGAGCTCCCTGAAGGCAGGTACCTTGTCCTACTTCTTTTTGTGCCTCTTGTGCCCGCATACTGCCTGGCATGTGGCGAGGTCTTAGTAGACATGATGGGAACATTGACGAGGGGCTGTGGATGCTACCCAAGGTCCTGGCAACCTGCCAAGACAGGTGCCCTTTGTGTGGTCTTATGGTTGCTGAGGCTGTAGGTTCACTTTTGCAAGATGAAGAGAGAGTCCTTTGCCAATGAAAGTGAAGGCATACCTGCCACACATTGCTTCAGGGTGATTGTATGTGTGAGTGTGGGTGTGGAGTATGATTCAGAAGCAAGGCAGTTCTGGGCTGGGTGAAGTGGCTCACACCTGTAATCCCAGCACTTTGGGAGGCCAGGGCGGGCTGATCAGTTGAGGCCAGGAGTTCAAGACCAGCCTGGCCAATATGGTGAAACCCTGTCCCTACTAAAAATACAAGTATTAGCTGAGTGTGGTGGTGTGTGCCTATAATACCAGCTATTCGGGAGCCTAAGGCAGGAGAATCGCTTGAAACTTGGAGGTGGAGGTTGCCATGAACTGTGATCGTGCCACTGCACTCTAGCCTGGGCAACAGAATGAGACTGCATCTCAAAAAAAAAAAAAAAAGAAGCAAGACCGTTCTGGGAGGTGGGGTGGGTGTGGGTGAAGGGATGGAGCGGGGTGAAGGGAGTGATGGAATGAAAATCCCTAACTTGCTAAAAAAGGTGACATACACAGTGAAACATCTTCCTCTTCACCCTACTGTCATCTCTCCTTTGCCCATCCCTTCACCTCTCTGAAAATGGGAAGCCACAGTCATTTATTTCTCTTGCCTTTTTTTCAGATATATATGTTCATTTTTAATATGCACAAATATATACACAAATAAGTATCTTACATATTTTAAGAAATATCTGTGATATCTTTTAATATCAGCCTATTAATACTTACTCATTCTTTTTTACTTTCAGTGTGAATGGTAGTAGTGGTTTTTAAAAATATAAATGGTTGGCTTATGGGTCTGATCCCCATGACTTTTAGAAAGTGATGCTATGATGTGAAAAGAATATAGTGGAACTTGCTTTTTACAGAAGTTTTTGTTCTTAATTATTTTATGTAAGTGGATTGTAAGATAAGACTCCAAAATAAAGTTTATATCTAACCTGCATAAAAATAAAATGTTGGGCTAAATATGGGCTCTCAGTAGAAGAGCATCAAAGTTTTTAGCCTCCTGTTCATTCTTTCCATATGGCAGGATGAACAATACACTTTGCAAATCATCTGAGGGACGGTCAGTGGAAGAAAGATTCCTCTTAATCAACTTTGTAAATATTTCCTTGTATATTCACCAACAGTTGAGTATACCTAGCTGAACATCTGAAATCCAAAATGCTCCAGATTCCTGGGGACCAGGCACGGTGGCTCATGCCTGTAATCTCAGCACTTTGGGAGGCCAAGGCGGGCGGATCACCTGAGGTCAGGGGTTCAAAACCAGCCTTGCCAACATGGTGAAACCCCGTTTCTGCTAAAAAAAAAAAAAAAAAATACAGGCACACACCTATAATCCCAGCTACTTAGGAGGCTGAGGCAGGAGAATCACTTGAACCTGGGAAGCGGAGGTTGCAGTGAGTCTAGATTGTGCCGCTGCACTCCAGCCTGGGTGACAGAGTGAGAGCGAGACCCTATCTCAAAAAAAACCAAAAAACAAAAAAACTCTAAAATCCAAAACTTTTTGAGTGCCAGCATGATGTTCAAAGGAAACACTTGCTGGAGCATTTTTTGGATTTTGGATTTTTCCATTAAGAATGCTCATTTGGTAAGTATATAATGCATATATTCCAAATTCAAGAAAAATTGAAAATCTAGAATCCAAAACACTTCTGGTCCCAAGCATTTTGGATAAGGGCTATTCGGTCTGTATATGTTGCAAGTTTTTATTTCTAAGCTGGCTTCCTTGGCCATTCTAAAGGCTTCTAGGATGGTTCCTTGGCTCCAGTGTCTTTGTAAACCAGTAATGTAAATATTAGTGAAAGTCATACGTAACTAGAAAGGCAAGTTGCCTAATAAGCAGTAATATTCCACATTATACAGTCACCTGTGGGACTTTGAATTCTCTTTTCTGTGTTGTTATTCTTCACTCTGCCCATATTACAGAGCTAATTGTAAGAAAGCAAAGGGTGCAGTGGCTTACCCCTGTAATCCCAGCACTTTGGGAGGCCGAGGTGCATGGATCACGAGGTTAGCCAACATGGTGAAATCCTGTCTCTACTAAAAATACCAAAATTAGTTGGGTGTAGTGGTGCATGCCTGTAGTCCCAGCTCCTTGGGAGGCTGAGGCAGGAAAATTACCTGAACCTGGGAGACAGAGGTTGCAGTGACCCAGAATTGCACCACTGCACTCCAGCCTGACGACAGAGTGAGACTTCCTTAAAAGAAAAGAAAAGAGAAAGAAAGACAAAAACGAAAAGTGTAGTTTATAATACAGTGTAGTTTAGAGTGATGATTTTATATTATTTTGTTGACAGTCAACAGTTAAAAATACACTTTACATTAAGAATCTGTATATGTGGATGTGTATATTTTAAACGTTATGAAAAAAATACTCAACTATATGCAATGTCCTTTATTTTCTATCCCCCTGTTAGAATTTATTTAAAAAAAAAAATGATGGCGATGTCTTACTGAATTACTTCTCAACCCACTAATAAGTCACAAACTTATATTTTGAAAAACATAGATTTAATGGGTCAGAGCTTGGATCCTGGTTTTTTTAAAAACCCGTGTACACAGTTTAAAGTGTGAAGTAGTTATATAATTTACAAGGCTTTGTTAAAAAAAAAAAAAAAAAAACCCTCTTCATTTTTTTCTCCAGAGGCAATCACTTTTAGTGATTTTAGTTCATTATTTTGGAATTTCCTTCCCTACTTCTGAATAACATGCTGGTACTGCTACTTTTTAATTTGGTCTCTTTGTTCTCTTTCTGTGATTTATTCTTACCTTATCCCCAAATTCTTCCCACCTGCTCCCCGTTTTCCCAATGTAGTAATTTTGGTTGAATCAGTATTTAGTGTTGACATTATTTACTTGACTATACAGAACATTGTTGGCATTGAGCTATGAATTGTTCAATTAATTCTTTTCTTGTCATATAAAACTTTTTGTTTTGCCTGGAGTTAATAATTCTTTCTTTTTTTCCTCTTTCTTAATTTTGCTTCTTTTTCTACACGCTTATTACTTCAACATCCAAACTCTCTGACGCCTGCCTGAATCTTTTTTTCAAGACTTTCAAACATGTCAGGTGCTCTCTAGAGTTCCTCTTCTTAGAGACATTTCTCCTTGGCCCTTCGTACGTGTTCTGTTGTGATCTGGTAGCCCTCTCTGCTTGGAGCAGTCGCCTTCCTGGGGTTTCCCGCACCATCATTCAGAGGATTTCCTTGACATCTCTTCTGTGTTTTTCTATTTTTCTAGAAAAATCTCCTGTTTTTCTATTTTCCTTCCCTTGGTTTCCTGCCTCCGTTTTGTAGAGCACATCCTTCAGTAGCTTCCTGAGAAAGCATGATTGCAAGGTGAAGTTTTTTGAGACTATGAAAAGTATCTCAATTCCACCTACTCATCTTATTGATAGTGTGGCTGTGCATCGTACTCTAAAGACATTATTCCACAGTCTTTTATCTTTCAGTGCTTCTGTTGAGAAGTTATTTGGGTTTCTAATCCTTTGGATGTGACCTAATTTATTCCTGTCTGGAATCTGTTAGAATTTTTTTTTTCTCTTATTTTTGTGAAATCACAATAGTGGGCTTTTATGACCTAGAAACTCATGTCTTTCAGTTCTGAAAAAAATATTACTGAATTAGTTCATTAATAAGGCTTTCTCTTTGTTTTTTCTCTCTCTCTCTCTCTCTTTCTTTTTTTTTCTGAAACACCTATTTGGACATGAGGTTTCCTGAACTGGTTCTCTGGTGGTTTTATTTTTTCTTTTTACTTTTCACTTCTTGTCTTTTTGATCTACCTTTTGAGAGATTCCTCCACTATATCTTACAAGGCTTATGTTTAATCCTTATGTTTAATTTTTCTTTTCTGCTATCACATTTTTAATTTTCAAGAGCTTTTTTAGTCTCTGATTCTTTTTTTTTTTTTGAGATGGAGCCTTCCTCTGTTACCCAGGTTAGAGTGCAATAGCGTGATCTCCACTAACCACAACCTCCGCCTCCTGGGTTCAAGCAATTCTCCTTCTTCAGCCTCCAGAGTAGCTGGAATTACAGGTGCACACCACCATGCCTGGCTAATTTTTTGTATTTTTAGTAGAGATGAGGCTTTCACCATGTTGGCCAGGCTGATCTTGAACTCCTGATCTCGTGATCTGCCTGCCTCAGCCTCCCAAAGTGCTGGGATAATAGGCGTGAGCCACAGGGCCCAGCCGTGATTTTTTTTTTTTTTAAGCATCTTATTCTTGTTTCTTGGTTGTGGTATCGTCTCTATCTGAGGATGTTAATGATAATTTTCTCCATATAGTCTGCTTTTTGTTTTCTTCCTAAAGCACATTGTTTTGTTTGTTTGTTTTGGTGTCTTTTATGCTAAGGACATTTCTTAGATGTAACTGTAACTCAGGTAAACTCTGGAGTTTCTTCACAGCAAGGATTGTACATGATTTATCTTTGTGTTCCCAGTGCTTAGATTCAAGAATGCCCCATACTCCAAAAGCATTTTGTAAATTCTCTTTGCAGTTACTATTATTATTAAAAGCTTTTGTCAAATTCCTTTTCTATTGAACTGCCAACAATAAAAGCAATACTTTTTTTAAAAACATAGATAAATGCTAAAACTGAAGGTAGTAACTACTGTAGACAACTCAGCCACTTTCATAAAGGCAGTTTGTTAGTACAAAAAGCTGGATTTTTTTTTTTTTTTTTTTAGATGGAATCTCTTTCTGTCCCTCAGGCTGGAGTGTAGTGGTGCAATCTTGGCTCATTGCAACCTCTCTCGGCCATCCTCCCCTCCTGCCCTCCATCCCCCGCCACCCCCTGCCACACTAGGAATATAGTGTAGCCTCCTGAGTAGTTGGGACTACAGGTGTGCACCACCACACCTGGCTAAGAGACAGGGTTTTGCTGCATTGGCCAGGCTGTTCTGAAACTGCTGGCCTCAAGTGGCCTCCTGGTCCACCCTCCTCACCCTCCCAAAGTGCTGGGATTACAGGCATAAGCCACCACACCTGGCTGGAAAATTTCTAAAAATCATACTTTTTGCATCACTGTTGCAAAAATTTTACTGAAGAAATTGTTTTGTCCTCTTTAGAAAGATGTATGTTTATTGCACTAGAGGAAAATGCCATATTATTATATCTTTTATCTTACATCTTTTCAGAATAGTACCAAAATGGCTAGTTTCCATATTTAAGTAGGAGAGAGGACATGGCAAAAATGATTTTGTAAGGGCAGTAGTAACAAGATGGATGGTATTGGAAGGTCCCACCTGAAAGGTTCTGTTTTGGTAGGCCTAGGGTGGAGCTTGGGAATGTGCATTTCTTTTTTTTTTTGAGATGGAGTTTAGCTCCGTTGCCCAGGTTGGAGTGCAGTGATCTCAGTTCACTGCAACCTCTGCTTCCCAGAGTCAAGCAATTCTCCTACCTCAGCCTCCTGAATAGCTGGGATTACAAGCACCTGCCACCACACCTGGCTAGTTTTTGTTTTGTTTTGTTTTGTTTTTCAGTGGAGTTGGGGCTTCACCATGTTGGCCAGACTGTTCTTGAACTCCTGACCTCAAGTGATCTGCCTGCCTCTTCTTCCCAAAGTGCTGGGATTACAGGTGTGAGACACTGCACCCAGCCAGGAATGTGCATTTATAACAAGTTCTCAGGTGATGGTGATGGTGTTAGCTCAGGACCCACCTCTGAGAACTGCTAATCTAGACCAGCAGCACTGTCCAATAGACTTTTCTGAGATGATGGAAATGTTCCATATCTTCACTGTCCAATATGGCAGACACTAGCCATATGTGATCACTGAGCACTTGACATGTGACTGGGATGATCAAGGAATTTAAATTGTATTTTCATTAATTTAAATTTAAACAGGTATATGTGGCCAGTGTATTAAACAGCATGGGTCTGGACTTTGGTTCTCAACCTTGGCTGCATCATAGAATTGCCTGGGGTGCTTTAAAAATAGAGGCCTGGGTCCCACCCCCAGAGATTCTCATTTAATTGGGCTGTAGTGCACCTTGGACATTAGGATTTAAAAAAAAAATCTTCTCACGTGTTCCAGTTACTATTATCGCTTAACTACTCTAAAACTTAGTGGTCTAAAAAAACCCCATTTTATTGTATGTATAAATTCTGTAGGTTAGGGATCTGAACAGGGCAAAGTAAATATGACTTATCTTTGCTCCACAGTGTCTGGGGCTATAGCCATCCAAAGGTTTGACCAGATTGAATGCCCAAGACTGTTAACGCACATGGTTGACTGTTGATTCTCATGTGTGGTCAAGGTTGAAAACCATTGGTCTAGTGGGTTCCCAGCGTAAGGACTCTCTAAGCAGGTGTATTTAATTAAAGCACATCTTGCTATTTGTTTCTACTTGAATTATAGTAAAGGGGAAAGAATTACCTAACTTATCTAGATGCAAGGTACTTGCCTATCCTTCACCTGATACTGACTTGTTAGGAGGCACAGGTTCTTTTTCAGCTTTCTGGTTTGAGAATTGTGGGCCCCAGTTCCCGGCTTCCAGTCCTGTAATGATGTGGTAATTCCAGCAAAGCCATGGGAACCCTATCCATGCAGAGGCTCCAATCTGAGCTATGGAGAAGCAGCATGGCATGGTGAACTGTGGGAAGTTGGGTGCTGTCTGCTTCTGCCACTGACTTGGTCTGGATCTTTGAGATAACTGTTGATCCTTTTGCTGCTAAGTTTCTTCATCTGTAAAATTGAGGGCTGGATGAGATAGTCTGTAAGGGTTTTTTTAAGTCAATGTTCAGATTTATCCTAACCATACTTAAATACAGAATTGAGTCAAATCGAGAAAGTAGGTAACATTTACAGGAGCTGAAATGGGTTGCATTTTAATTTACTACTTGCCAGGGTGTTAGGTGAACTGAAAATGTCAGGGTCACCATTCTTGGGAGGCTTGGTTTGCCCGCAGTAGCTATTGTGAGAATGGAAGGTGTCAAATGAAATAAAGCAGCCGCATGAAGTCCTTATCAGCTAGCTGAGAATCCTGGATTCCTTACAGGCATAATACATGCCTCCTTAATTGACTTTGGTAGTAGCCTTTGCCTGTGTCTCCAGAACATTATAACAAAGTCACCTGAGTTGAATCTTTTGATTAGTCTTCATCTTACACGGTTGTGTTCTTTGTAGGACCCAGTGATTTTTAAGCTGTTTTCTTAAAGGTAACCGCTGTTTTATGCAACAAGTATATATGTATGGCAGTGGAGAAATGACATTTATTGTTGGTTTAGAACTTCTTTGGGCATCATGTTTTGTTTCTGAGGGTTCTGTTACAACCCTACCAAACTCCAGTTAATCTCCAATATTTCCTATCTTCCACTGTGGGATGAACTCAGGTTAGTGTGTCTTTGTCTCTGGTTTATGCCCTCTTCCCCTTTCTTTCAAAAGCAGAGTGGTTATTGGTTTCATGGAGGCTCTTCGGGGTCTGATCTGTAGGTGTGATGAACTTGGCTACTGTTAGAAGAGGCTTGAGGGAAACCTCTGTTTGTAGTTCCCTTAGGGGAAAGACTTTGGAGCCTTGTTTTTTTTTTTTTTTTTTTTTCTTCTCTCTCAAAGACAAGGAACAGGAAGGAAGCCTATGAGGAAAGGGAAGCTTTGCTCTTTGCTGTTGACCCTTTGTGTTGTCTTGGGGAGACACTCCCTAGCCTGCACATCCACCACAAATGACTATAAATATTTCTGTATCTCAAGCTGGAGCCTCAGGAAAACCAGAAAGCACTTGCATAGGCATCCCTTGCAAGTGTTGAAAAGATCTTTCCCGAATTTTGGAAGGGCCACATACAATAAACCCAAGTATTGTTTGTTGAACAGGTTAACAAGCCTTTAAACATACTTACCTTCTGCTCTGGTGTTTAATAAAACAAGTCCTCGGAATGGATGCCTTTGGTGCCCACCTATCTATTATCCCAGCTAAAGAGAGAATGTGTAAAGATTTATAGTTGAACTTGCAGTTGTAATTGGAGCTTTGTAATTGTAAGGTTTTTAAATGGAATACGGTTTTTGGTTTTGTTTTGCCTTTCTGCTGTCTAACTCCTTCTATTTATACAGTTAATGAAAGTTTAGTATTCACTTTACAAATTGTAACAAGGAATGGTTACATTATGATATTGAGGAAGATCCTTAACATTACTTGCTTCAAGGATAATGTTTTGAATAAAGAGGGCAGAGGGTGGTAGTGGGGAAGATGTATCAAGATAATGGTGTTAAATTTGAGCAGCCTTATCCACTTTTAAGCATCTGCTTTTTAGATCTAGACTTACAAAGAGTTACAGTACAAATAGGTAACATTAGCATAGTAATGTCACTTTAAGTTTTTTGAAGCCTTGAAGTATTGTTGGCTTTGATGGAATAATATTCCTCTTTCTAGGATTATAGTCTAGTCTACATTTTTATAATGAATTATTCATTGGAAATAGTTTCCAAAACTGATGGTCTAATGTAATCCTAAATGATTTTTTTTTTTTTTTTAGAAGGAGTCTCACTGTGTCACCTGGGCTGGAGTGCAGTGGCACCCTCTTGGCTCACTGCAACCTCTGCCTCCCGGGTTCAAGTGATTCACATGCCTCAGCCTCTCAAGTAGCTGGAATTACAGGTGCCCACCACTACACCCAGCTAAGTTTTTGTATTTTTAGTAGAGATGGGGTTTCATCATGTTGGCCAGGATGGTCTCAATCTCTTGACTTTGTGATCTGCCCACCTCAGCCTCCCAAAGTGCTGGGATTACAGGCATATGCCACCATGCCTGGCAGGCCTTTTTTTTTTTTTTTTTTTTTTTTTTTAAGTTCTCTAGCCAGATTATTATTTAACTAGTTTTGCTTTTTTTTTTCTCTCCCAAGAGTGACAGTTAGTTGCCCTTGCTCATTGGTTCCCAGACTTAAGGATTTTAAAAGACAGTAAAAATAAAAATTTGGATAAACAGAGAGTTCCCAACTTCTTTTAAATATGCCAAGTAATCATGCTAAAATGAAAGCAAGCCGGGAGTGGTGACTCACTCCTGTAGTCTCAACTCTTTGGGGAACAGAGGTTGGAGGATCCTTGGGCCCAGGAGCTTGAGACCAGCCTGGGAAACATGGCAAAACCCCATCTCTACAAAAAATAGAAAAATTAGCTGGTTGTGGTGGTATGCACCTATAGTCCCAGCTACGTGCAGGGCTGAAATGGGAGGATTACTTGAACCCAGAAGTTCTAGGCTGCAGTGAGCCATGACTACACCACTGTACTCCAGCCTGGGCAACAGAGTGAGACCCTGTCTCCAAAAAAAAAAAAAAAAAACACAACTAAATCTTAATATTTTATTATAAAATAAAGGCCAGCTTAACACCAGAATAGAAAAAAGGACATAATCTCAGAATTTAAACCTTGGATACATTTAATTTTGTGGAGTCACCCATTAATTATTTCTTTTCCTGGAAATTGATGGAAATATCGTCATAGCTATGTGACCCCTGAACTGTGAAGTGCAATTAGATGTCCCTGATGTCTGCCATGTCTAATGGTACATCAGCTATTGGAGTTCTGAGCATCTTGGGTCCTTCAGGCCAGATCATACTATGAATCACTAAAGGATGTTTTCCCTTAAAAGTTGACCAGTGTCTATTATTTGTGTGTACACTGAATTTTTTGAGTGATAGGCTGCATCTTTTTTTTATATTTTCATGTATTGAAATAACCTCGCCAGTCATTTTAAAGTTAGCCAAAATAAAATTGAAATTTGTAAAAGTGTTGTAAATTACTTTGTTTCAGCTTTTCCCCTGGAAATCTCTTATTTGCCTTTTGCACTGTTTTGATAGCAGCCTGCTGAGTGTAAATAAGTAGTTTTATAAAACACTGTCAAGTGTTGTGGCCAAGAGTGTGCTCTTTGGAGACAAACTGCTCGGGTGAATGGATAGAAGGCTTTTAAGTGGTTATAACCTGTGACTGTTCAGTACTTCTCTCTGAGCCTATCACCAACATCCTTAGAAAGAATTCAGTAAATAAGAGAATTAGGGAAAAGGAGGTGCTTGTCATTAACACTCATGGCCAGCGCTATCCAGGATGCAGATATTTAAGTCAAAGTATCACATTATACCTATTTTAAGAGTGACCACATAATAGA
>PVKP010020546.1:24711-40696 GCA_004027715.1 Plecturocebus donacophilus
GCTTATTTGTTATTTTCATCCCCTATTCCTTCCTGTCTCCATTGTTAAGCACAATTATTGGCATAAAAGAGGTTTTTAATACCCATTTTTAAACTGCATTCTAGCCTGGGCAATAAAACAAGAATCCCATTCTCTCTCCCTCTTTCTCTTCCTCTTTCTTTCTCTCTTTCATTCTTTTTTTTCTTTCTTTTGCTGTTTCCTTCTTTCTCCTTTTCTCTTTTTCTAAAAAAAAAAAAGAAAGAAGATTAGTAAAGAAAGAAGGTGGTTGGGGAAAAAAGAAAAGGAAAAGAAAACTACCTGGTAATTGAAGCTGGCGAATTGCCGGAAGCACGTAACCGATCTGAAATCTATTTACTTCCACACAGTCATTGGATCTCCTCTCTCAGTATCCTGATATATCATATTTTTAGTAGAGACAGTATTTCACCATGTTAACCAGGCTAGTCTCAAATGCCTGGCCTTAAGTGATCCACCTGCCTTGGCCTCCCAAAGTGGTGAGATTACGGGCATGAGTCACCATGCCTGGCCTGCTTTTATGTATTTCTATACACAAAAACTTAAATTTTTGTATGCAAAACCTAAATTGAATAAATGGATCAAAAACTGTTCTAAGAAAGCATGTATCAGTCCCTTATTTAAGAAAACACAGATAAATATACAGGCATTTAGGTTTGTCTGGTATATTTTAAAACTTTTTAAACACAATTCAGAGGAAACTAGATTGTTTCTATTAAATATCCTAAATATATTTTCCAAATTTTGGTTGGTCAGCAAATGAATGCCAAAAAACAAAAGATTTACAAAGTAAACAATTCTGGAGTAAAATATATTCACGTAAAGGATGCCAGAGACCTAGTTATGCAAGTGAAAATATTTCTCTATTCTGAATTTTAACAGAAAGGCCCTCGAGTTCCTCCTCTCCCCGATGGTAAATCTTGGAACAAGAGTCCCCAGCATAAGTTTGGTGATTATAAAGTCAGTTGCCTCCGGAAAAAAAATAAAAGTACAGAAACCTAGTATTATTGAACACAGTGTGTCACTAGCTTCAGCCAATCATTTCTTCAGAAATCATTTATGACTAAGTACTATTGGCAGTCTATGAATCCCCTATGCTAAGTAAAGCCTTAGTAACCTTATATCCAATTAATAGAAATACACTTAAGTAGTACAACAAACATTTAGTGAGTATATACTATGTCTAAGATGGCAAAGGGCCAGCCCCCAATAACTAGAGTACAAAGCGGGAGATACCACAATTGGAGGTAGAGCCTCCAGCCATGTGGCCAAAACCTATTGCTCCAAATAAAGATAGTGACCAGTTCCATGTCTGCAAAGAATCTGTACAAATGGCTTATCACACCCTCTAGACTATAAACCCCTTGAGAGCAGAGCCCCTTGTCTTATTTATCTTTTGTTTCTTCCCTCTTCCTTTCTCTCAGCGGCTAGCACATGCCTCATACATTGTAAGTGCCTTGTAGATATTTTATAGTTGAATACAATGAAAGATGTGATATAGACTTTATGAGTTGTGCCTAGGTAGATGAGTCTGTGGGTAGAGAGTCCGCAGGCTGTTTCTGTCACATCATTGGTGGTTCTAGTGCCTCTGGTCTGGGCCCTCTGAGACCTCTAATTTCTGCATTAAGTTGTTACATGATGATAGCCTGGTGCTGTCATGTGGCTTTTAGGGGTAATGGCAGTACAAATGTAGCTCTAGACCCTTACAACTTTGGCTGCCACTGCTTGGGCTGACAGGCAGAGGCTGTAGCTGCTTAGGACTAAATGAGGTAAGTAATTGTTGACCCAGCCAGGAGGTCACCAGTCTTTGACAAAGTTCACATTTTTAAGGTTCACTGCACAACCTGTATAGCAGCATTAGCTGCAGATTCTGTGCAGGTAACTAGTGGAAGAGAATTCCATCTTCGGCAAAGTCGTGCGGTTGGATGGTTTCATTTCCTATACTGCCAGAGCTGTACACCCAGAGTTGGTGTGTGGTCCCAGACTGGATGGGTGGACGCTACACCAACCTGACCTGACGTAGTTGGCATTCCTGTGAGTTAGCATGAGAAGTTGTTCCTCCTGTGATCATAGGGAGAGAGAGCTGGAGTGAAAGAACTGAGAGAAAGGAGAGAGATTGGTGGATGCCAGTGCACCTTCCTCCACCTGCACCTGGGGTCCATTGCTCTGTGAATCTGGGACAGCTCTGTGAGTGCAGGGGCTGCTGGCCTGCTTACTCTTCTTTCTCCTGGTGATTAAGGGCATCTCTGGGCACTTTCGTTCTCTGGTTCCTAATTGGCTGTTGGGTTAATTCTGCATCTTCCGTTTGTGGCAGTTTTCAACATTTTTTTTTTCTCCACGGCAGGACACATGTCAAATAATGTGCCTAAGTTTGTCAGTTCCCCAGGGGTTCTCAGCATTGTGGGCAGTTCTCAGCATGCCATCCAAAAAGTACATTGGAATGGAAGTCGTGTGAAGATGGCAGTCTACAGGGGATAACTTTCGAATCTGTTTTTATTTATATTTTTAAATAAGCCATTTGCAGGCTTTATTAAGCATTTATTAAGACCTTCACAGACTTTATTAAGTAAGCTTTTACAGACTTATTTAATGAGCACCTTATTAACCAAGTTACTTGTGATACATCTCACGGTGATTGCCGAACATGAGCGGGTCCAAATCCCTTAGCTGAGCCTTCTTGGTTCAGAACTCAGAGCAGGAAGGCAGGCGGCTCGCTGGCTAGCCAGTTGAGAGCAGGAGTCTTGAATACTTACTGTTTCAAGATATTAAATCCCTTTAGGGGAAAAGGATATTAGAGACAAATTCTAATGGTTGTGCCAGGGTATTCTCATGGGTACTAAGGTTACTATGTTAGGCCGCTTTAGAGATGGAAATAAAAAATAACACATACATACACACAAATATAATTTTTTTGAGTTGACTTTGATAATTTTCATTTTAGCCTTACTTTTGGTTTGTTTGTTTTGAGACAGAATCTCGCTGTCACCCAGACTGGAGTGCAGTGGCACGATCTTTGCTCACTACAACATTTGCCTCCCGGGTTCAGCAATTCTCATGCCTCAACCTCCCCAGTAGCTGGAATTGCAGGCAAATGCCATTATGTCCAGCTAATTTTTGTATTTTTAGTAGAGATGGGGTTTTGCCATGTTGGCCAGGCTGGTCTTGAACTCCTGACCTCAAGTGAACTCATGGTCTCAAGTGATCCTCCTGCTTTCACCTCCCAAAATGCTGGGAATTACAGGTGTGAGCCACTGCATCCAGCCCCATTGTAGCCTTACTTTTATCCAATCACCTACCTATTTGAGAAATAAATTAAGATCATACTTCTTTTTAATTTTACAAGCAAGTAATTTGATGAGTTTGTGGTTATTCCTTAATCTAAAATTGTAACTAAAGGTAATGTGTTATCTATCACCAAAAAGACAAACCTAAAATAAAATAGCAAGGTCAAGATCAACCCTATTAATAAAGCTACTGGTTAAGTAATGAGATTTAACATCACACATATCTTTATTGCTATGCCTTGAAAGCATGTCACTAATGAAGCACAGTTAAATTGCTTTGTTTTGAGTCACTTGTGATAATTTATTTTCCTTCCTGCTGCTAAAAAGAGAATGGAACTTTTGACTCAGTAAAAGCTATGTGAAATTTTGTAAGGATTAGAGAACCATTTCTGCATGTGGACTCTCAGTTTCTCTCAATAATTATTGAAATACTGGTCATCAAAATGGCCTGTGGGAGATTTGAATCAAATACAGCAAAAGACTTATTCATCTCTACCTATGATTTTTCATATTTGAATACTATTCTTATAAAGTTTTAGATGGTTTATATGGTTAGTCTTGGTGGAAACAACATTTATCACCTAAGTAAATTTGCAGACAGAACATATCAAAAGATTAAACATGATTAGGATGTCTAACCATGATACTAAGAACAATTAGAGAAAATTAATCCAGATTTCTTGGAAAGCTTGTTATCTTTTTATTTGAGACATATGTGTTTCCTTTGAGTTAAAATCCTGGCCCTGCGAGGTGGCTCATGCCTTAATCTTGGCACTTTGGGACACTGAGGTGGACAGATCACTTGAGGCCAGGAGTTTGAGGCTAGCCTGGCCAACATGGTGAAACCCCATCTCTACTAAAAAAATATATATATATATATGATAGCTGAATGTGGTGGCAGGTGCCTGTAATCCAGCTACTCAGGAGGTTGAGGCAGGAAATTTGCTTGAACCTGGGAGATGGAGGTTACAGTGAGCTAAGATCGCACCACGGCACTTCAGCATGGGCAGCAGAGAGAGAGACTCCCTCTCAAAAAAAAAAAAGTTTCAGGATTCTAAAAACATTTATCTAGGATAAAATCAAGACAACTGTGAAGTTCTGCTGACCTAAGCCCACGAAAAATTTGCCAGACTAGTATCATTTTTGTCCGATTTTATATGTTATTACAAAAAAAGAAAACCCTTTAATCTTACTCTTCAAGAAAGCAGCGTTGGTGCATGCTCCTTTTGATAGGATTCCACCTACATATTCTTCCTCACTGACATTTTCTACTGTTTTTATAAAGTTGATAACACTGGCTTTTCTACTGATTTTTATAAATTTGATTTACTTATATTTTATCCAATGATTGGGTTTAGTATATGTTTTAATCTTTGCTTTTTAAAATATATGTATTTGACAGCAGTAGAGAATAAAGTACAGTTACTTGATGTCAACTTTCAAGAACCACAGGCAAGATTTATTACAACATCCCTTTAGGCCAGTGAATGATTTTGTAAAAAGTGGAAATTTGGTATTTTCTGATTATCATTTGCATCTTTCAGGGGTGTTTTATAGGAATTAGGGAGATGTCTATGGTATGAATTGCTAAAAGAGAAGGAAAGAGTTAATGAAGCTGATTTCCTCTAAATTGAATAATTAGTTCTTGGATAACATACTTTAAAATTAACCTTTTTGAGGGGTATGGATATGTATGGGTGTAGGTGTTTAGAGACAGGGTCGCACTCTGTCCACCCAGGCAGAGTGCAGTGGTGTAATCATAGCTCACCATAACCACAAACTCCTGGAATCAAGCTATCCTCCTGCCTGAGACTTCCAAAGTGCTAGGATTACAAGCATGAGTCATTGTGCCTAGCTGAGGTGTAAATTTATCTACAATAAAATGGACCCATTTTAAGGGTACATGTTCTTGAGTTTTTTACAATTGCATATACCTGATTAACCACCATCACCATTAAGATATAAAACATATTGGCTGGGCACGGTGGCTGACGCCTGTAATCCCAGCACTTTGGGAGGCCAAGGCAGGTGGATCACGAGGTCAGGAGTTCAAGACCAGCTTGGCCAACATGGTAAAACCTGGTCTCTACTAAAAATACAAAATTAGCCAGGCATGGTGGGGCATGCCTATAATCTCAGCTACATGGGAACCTGAAGCAGGAGAGTCTTTGGAACCCAGGAGGCAGAGGTTGCAGTGAGCCGAGATCGTGCCACTGCACTCCAGCCTGGGCAACAGAGCAAGACTCTTTCTCAAAAGAAAAAAAAATACAGAACAGATCTGTCCTCCAAATCTGATGACCACAAAAGGGATAGACAGATACCCCTTTGTGGATAGCTAGCTAGCTATCCCTTTTGTAGTCATCAGTAATATATTTTTTTCATATTGTAAGATCTTATCTATTCATTTTACTTCATATGACACTCTTTTTTTTTTTTTTTTTGAGATGGAGTTTTGCTCTTGTTGCCCAGGCTGGAGTGCAATGGCATGATCTTGGCTCACTGCAGCCTCTGCCTCCCAGATTCAAGCAATTCTTCTGCCTCAGCCTCCTGAGTAGCTGGAATTCTTTTTGTATTTTTCATAGAGATGGAGCTTTGCCATGTTGGCCAAGCTGGTCTCGAACTTCTGACCTCAGGCGATCCACCAGCCTCGGTCTCCCAGAGTTCTGGGATTACAGGCATGAGCCACCATACCCGGCCTTTCACATGACACTCTTACTCCCTCATCCCACTTCCACTGGTCACAACATTTAAAGAGAAGCAAAATTCTTTCATGGCTAGACCCTCTGGTTATGTAATTATAATGATGTGGGATAAATGATTGTCTTTATGCACTTTGAGTTTAGCGTGGTGGGAGAGGGGACAGACAGATCTGCAGTCTAAAGGACTGAATCAGATGCATCTGAATAAGAAACTTTGGGGCTGGCTGGTAATATCAGCTTGATTCTATTCATTGCATTGTCATTAATAAGCCAGAACTAATTGGAGAAATAAAATTTGGATTAAATGGAAAGGTGTAGATTGGCTGTGTTACACCTCCAATATATGGAAGCTAAGAGGAAAGGGAGAGAGAGAGAGAGAGAGGACCACAGGACTTTGTCTGGCCAGAGTAGGTATAACAGAAGTACTCTGTGGCTGAGCTGTCTTCGGGTGCCTGTGGATGGCATCCAGACTCAGGCGGACTTGCACTGGGCCCCCACACCAGCATCAGCTGTTCAGGAGGGCAGGGCCGGTACAGATGGCTGTATCCTGCCCCCACCTCTTTCAAGCAGAGCCTCTCTGGCTGCTGCCTCTTCCTGGCTGTGCTCATCTCTGTGGTCCATGTGCTCTGTTTGTTCCCTCCCTCGCCACTCTCCTGTACACATTTTCTCCTTCACTTTTTTTTAATGGTCTCTCTTGTGACTTATCGCTTCTTCTCCTCAGCCTTTGCAACAAAAGCTTGACCTTTTATGGATGTTTCAAGCCTCTTCTTCAATTTGTTACCTTTTTTTTTCTTTTTTCTTTTTTTTGAGATGGAGTCTCCTTCTGTCATCCAGGCTGGAGTGCAGTGGCGCAATCTCAGCTCACGGCAATCCGCGCCTCCCAGGTTCAAGCAGTTCTCTTGCCCCAGCCTCCTGAGTAGCTGGAATTATAGGCATGCGCCACCACAGCCATCTGATTTTTCTAGTTTGAGTAGAAATGGGGTTTCACCATATTGGCCAGGTTGGTCTCCAACTCCTGACCTCAGGTGATCCACCCCCCTTGGCCTCCCAAAGTGCTGGGATTATGGGCGTGAACCACCATATCTGGCCTATTACCATATTTTCAGTGCACCTAAAATACCATCAATTATAAGACACATTGGTATGTAGGTGCCACACGAAAGAAAGAAAAACCTTGCCAGGTGAACTATTAAACCTTGATTGTCAAATGTATCCCAATTCGGAAATATTAATTTGTGGAAAATAAACAATATTACCAACCAAACACGGAGCACCCTAGAACACAGACAAACACAGGGCTTATGGGAGGATATCCCCAGTAAAGGGAGAATCAGAGAAGAATTTGAAACTAGAGGTAAGACACATAGTATGCGCTGTAATCTATGTAGTTGCTGGAGGTGGATGTTGTATTTGGGTGGAGGATCCTAGAAGCCTGCGCAAACAGGAAAGTACTGTTATACAATTGTATATAAGAAGAAAACAAGCTAGTTCCTCAAAAAGAACATAGCTATTCTATTTACTAAGTCCTGGTTGAAGTATCTTTCTATCCTCCTACAGTGTGATTTAGAGAACAATAACTTCAATAACGTCTCTCTCATAAATACAGTCACTGGGCTATTTTGTTTAATGTCGAATTTATGGTAGTCAGTTGGTAAAATATTAAAAGTGAAGTTTGACTCTACATGGTCCAGCTTAATTTGGGGAGAATATAAAGGGGTTGCAATTATACTTGGTGCTTGTTGGGACAATTTTGTGGTAGTTTCATGTCCCTTTCATGCTGGGACATGATTTATCACATATCTTAATGACGTATTCATTATCCCAATCAGTTGCTACCTTACACCTTTGTAATTCCAGCTCCTTTCCAAGTCCCCTTACCAACCCACACTAGTGAAGTCCATCCCCTTGCCGAGTCCAGCTCTCATTAAGCTGCACATCCCAGTTTCCACTTCTGTATTTTCTCCAGTCCAAGATGCTCTTTCAGCCTTTCTGCAAACTCAGGTTCATTGGTTCCTTTTGGATGTTTTAACATGTATCTTCCTTTAAGACTCTTTCTCTGACTCTTGGCTTAACGTTAAGCCCCTGTAACATTTATACTGATAATTTTAACCATATTTTTATGAACTCGTTAATCTGCTGTTTAATAATTTTTTAAACTGAAAGATGCTACGCTCCTTGAAAGGAGGCTTCTCCTACTTTGGATCATGAAAGGTGTCTAGTGCAGTGTTCAGTACTCAATTCATGCTCAAAAACAATGAAAGGATGAATGATATGTTATACTGTGAATTCATTCCTTCGTGATGAAGTTACTAGGAGCTTCTTCCCAGCTCATTGCACTTTTACTTGGCTGTTTCTCCTGCACTACTATATGATAGACACCACAATTCTTTACGTTCCTTTATTCTCCTGGGAATATTCCTCTGAGGAATGACTTGTAAAAGTCTTTCTTAAACATTTAAAATCCATGTCCCTTTGGATCAACTTACAGATCTCACCTCCTCCTGAGAGGTGATAATCTGGATATATCCCCTGGGTAAAGGAAGGAGCTGCTAGGTACCCCCACCCCAACTGTGATTGATATAAGACAATCCTCTTTGGGTAATAGTGTTAAAGGTTATTACTCCAAGATGGTCACTGATTTGTTAGCCAGGATGATCACATTCATAAATGCGTAGTTAACATATAGAAAAAAATACCTGTTTGTCAGGAGAGTTTGCTTAGCAAAAACATCTTAGTTTTAAAGTTTAGCGCTGTTATTTTTAGTTATAATTCACTTGTTAAGTTCAGTTAACAAATATTGGTGCCCAGAGGCTGGTCCATTAGCATTTCTAGTTAAGGCAAAATCCAAAATTATTTTTCATACTCTCACTCTCTTTTTTCTACTCTCAAAGAATGTTAACTTTTTTTTAGTTACTAAAGAGTGATTTTCCCATTGACTCATACCCTTTTCTTATGATTTTACCTTGTTGGCAGATTTTAACTCCTAAGATTTCTCCATGTGTTGAGGAATCACAGTGCCATTCAAAATGAATGCATGATAAACCTTTTTCTAGACTTCAGCCACCTTTTGCGGAGGACATGTTGATTGGTGATAACTCAGAACTTTTTTTTTTTGAGATGGAATTTCACTCTTGTTACCTAGGCTGGAATGCAGTGGCGTAATCTCAGCTCACCTCAACCTCCGCCTCCCAGGTTCAAGTGATTCTCCCCTGTCTCAGCCTCCTGAGTAGCTAGGATTACAGGCATGCGCCCCCATGCCTGGCTACTTTTGTATTTTTAGTAGAGATGGGGTTTCTCCTTGTTGGTCAGTCTGGTCTCGAACTCCCAGCCTCAGGTGACCCGTCAGCCTCGGCCTCCCAAAGTGCTAGGATTATAGGCGTGAGCCACTGTGCCCAGCTGCACTGAGAGCTTTTAATTGAATAAGGAAAGCTACCATAAGATGTCCCTGACTTTCATGTTTGTTTTGAGTTAATGTGGAGGTTTAAGAAATATAATTGAAAATAATCCTGCCTCAAGAGAAGTACTCTCTACTTGTTGATACAGAAAGTATGGAGATCATTTTATTTTAGAGTTGTTTACAGTGACTGCCTGTTTCTATCCAGTTTATTTTTCTAAGAATACATTCTTTCCTCTGCTGCTTTCCAGCCCTTGACTCTTACGTGTTCCTACAGAGAAACATCTGGTATTCTGAGAATTTTATTTTTGGTGGCAACAGAATATTTTATAAAACTCTTTTTTTGCATTGCAGCTCCCAAACATAGTGTATAGTATAAGTAATAAAGGGTAGTTTGCAAATGTACTTAAAATACATGGCTTTGTATGGGCACGGCTATTTTTTATGCAGGCTTTATAACGTAGGTGAGACTGTCTCTAGAAACTCTTATGAAGCTTCAGTTATGATACCAGTTTTGCTTGTCATTGTATACCTAGCATGGAGTAAACTTTGAATGACAAGATGTGTGTAGCTCCTTAAACAGTGACCTGTATATGGCTTACAGTAATTTTTTTTTTTATTTAGAGATAAATGACACAGCCTGGGCAAGATAGGGAGACTTCATCTCTACAAAATATAATTTTTAAAAAGCCTGGCACAGTGGCTACTTGGGAGACTATTTGGGAGCTACTTGGGAGGCTGAGGTGGGAGGATTGCTTGAGCTTGGGAGATAGAGGTGACAGTGAGACATGATTGCACTACTGCACTCTAGCCTGGGCACAGAGTGGGACCTTGTCTCAAAAACAAAAAGACAAAAATGTTAGCATTGTCAACATGGTTTTATAATTGGATTTTTAGGTATTGAAGAAGATAAGTAGTAGCTGAAAATCAGTTTTGCACTTGGATGAATAAAACACCTTGACAATGGATTAGATGGAGTAAATGGAATTAAAATATCACATTGTGTATTCAGGGTGAAGATGAAGAAATGGAATAAAACTGCCAAATTTAAAATATGAGGATAGTTGATAGAAGAAGTGAACTGCTGTTAGAATACCTATTGTAGTCTTTGTGTCTCAAAATTCAAGTAATAGCTGTACTACATCTATAGAGAAGAGTTTTTACTATACGTAGCTTCTAAACGAATGTTGTAAGCAACAGACTGTGTATTTGGCTATTTATAGAACTTTTACTTAGCAATTTCAGTTACTCAGAAGTTTGATGTGTCTAACCAGATGTAGTCAGATGTGTGCTGTCCAGAACACCGTATGCAAATATAAGTATTCTTAAAAAGCAATTGAGAGGAACATTTCTGCTGAGAGGAGTGGAGAGTCAAGAACATTTTTTCAGGAAGAGTTTTTGCAAACACCTTCAGTATCTTTTGAGGAATTTAGGTTGATCTGATAATCATCTAGAGATGGTAGATGAAATTAAGGCCACCAAAGAGAGATCACAGTTGGTTAGAATGGCCGGTGAGTATTCTTTGGTTAAATCCTCATTGTGTCTGAGGTGTAATTGTAACTGTGGATGGTAGCTTAGCAGCTTGTAGAGGGCAGGTGTCTATTATATGAGAAGCTTTTTTATTTCTCTGTCAGGTTATCGGACAGAAGCTGCTTCAAAGCCAGGGTTTGGTGAGAGCTTTTAGAGACGTTTCACCATTGAAAATGTTTTCTGTGAATGTTTCCTAGAGGAAGACTGCTCCTAGACCTCAGGCTGTTCTTTTAGAGTGTTTTGAAAAAGGGTGTGAAGCCATCGTCATGTTAAACTTTATGACAATGTGAAGAGGAGTAACACCAAACAACTCTCTCTGACTATTAGACACATCATGTCTTTAAATATTGTGATAAACCTGTGTTTTGGAAAAAACTCAAATTGTGTTTTCCCTCTGCTCTCATACCACAACAATCAACACAGGGCTTCTATGGCCAAATGTCTGGGGGTTTCCCCCACCAACAAGCATTGAACACCAGCTGGGTGTCCTCTGATTCAGTTCTGACACTGTCTACCTAGAGATAGTGTCAGATTTTACAGGTTGAGGGCTCAGTCCCACAAGACTGCCCCCTACTTTAGACATCAGTCAGAAGTCTGGGCTTCTGGAAATTCTGACCGACTAGCCTCAAGTTGGGGTTCCCAGGACCCCCTCTTTGGGTCTGATTAATGTCCTGGAGGGGCTCACAGAACTCAGGGGAGAACTTATGTTTACCAGTTTATTATGAAGATTATCTTAAAGATATAAGTAAACAGCCAGATGAAGAGATACATAGGGCGAGATCTGCAAGGGTCCCTAGCAGAGGAGCTTCTGTCCCTGTGGAGATGGCGTACGCCACTCTCCCAGCATGTGGATGAGTTCTTTTTCACTGTCCTGTCTGCTGCCTCCATGTTTTCAGTGATCTGGAAGCTCTTTGAACCTTGTCCTTGTGGGTTTTTATGGAGGCCTTGTTATATAGGCATAATTGAATATGGATGGTATAAAAATGTGATTGGGCTGGTTATGGTGGCTCACGCCTGTAATCCTAGCACTTTGGGAGGCCGAGGCAGGCAGATCACTTGAGGTCAGGAATTTGAGACCAGTCTGGCCAATGTGGTGAAACCCTGTCTCTACTAAAAATAGAAAAAATTAGCCGGGCATGGTGGTGGGCACCTGTAATCCCAGCTACTCAGGAGGCTGAGGCAGGAGAATCACTTGAACCTGGGAGGCAAGGTTGCAGTGAGCCAAGATCATACCACCACTGCACCCCAGCCTGGGCAACAGAGTGAGACTTCATCTTAAAAAAAGAAGGAAAGTGTGATTGAACAGAAAGGTTGTGATCTCATACTAATAGATGGAGGGGGGAAACCTAGCAAGGCCTGTCTATTCAGTTCCTTCTTAGCCTCTCTATGCAGCATTTCTTCCTCCAGAGTGTGGAGCAGGACCCTCTCTGGAATGAGGATTTTTTTGATCCACAACCAGATCAGAGGACAGGAGAAGGTCAGTGAGAGAGAATCTATTCCCTGAGGCCTGCTCCTGAGACCTAAAGTGCCCCAACATTATAGCAAAAGACTGTAACAAGGGGTATGGAAGTTATGAGCCAGGAACCATGGACAAATACATACATATATATGTATATATATATAATATATATCGACATATATATAATATATATATAATGATATATATAATATATACATCGATATATATATATGTATATATAATATACATATATATATCACCATACTATCACAACCTAACACCGCCTTCGCTGCTTAGACATAACTTGTGTCCCTACCTAGCTATTAAATCTCTTGCATATTAGGTTCCTGTTACCATCTTGGTTGCTTTTGCAGTGCTAGGCACAAGGTATATGATGGACAAGACTGCCAATTAGGGAGGGCCATGAGCAGGTGGCACTTGGCTGCGTGGGTGATGGTCTTTGAAAAAGTGTGCATGTGCTGGATTTTTCTGGACCTTCTTTGTAATGGACCTATTGTTGAGTGTACTAACACAGAGCAGTAGTTAAAGGCACAGACTCTAGAGCCAGATTGAAAGTAAATCCTAGCCTTTTCAGTTATTACTGCCGTGATCCTGGCCGAGTTACCTGTCTTCTCCATGCCTCGACGTCCTCATTTGTAAATGAGAGTGACAGTACTTGCATCTTATGGGTGTAAGGGTTGAATGAGTTAACACTTGATAAGTGGAGCGTGGCACTGAACCTAAGTCAGTTGCTTTGCTTACTGTCCACACTCAAAATGCTTGACTGTAGATTTAAAAGCAATGTTAATAGACTTTTAAAAAATTTTCTGGAAAATATGACGGTCTTTTCAGGCAAACCTGGCTACAAGAATAGCAATCACTATCAGTGGCATCGCCTTTAAATATAAAAGGCAGTGGTTGATGGGATGAATACATTTGCATGTATTTAGGCAAAAATGTAGATGTGTGAACACAAATTGGCGTGAAATAACTGTAGAAGTTAATGCATGGAAACAAACTACATTGAATTGGTGCAGCCTCATCCTGAGACTCTGAAAGGAGTCACAGAAAGTAGGAAATTGCCAGCTTATAGACTTAGCATACAGTTTCTTTGCTTTAATAAACCATGACTTTGTCTTCAGCAATTGTCTTTTCCAAACAACCAAATCATTAAGATTAGTTGCAGTGCTGTTCTGAAATAAGACAAATTTAAACCCAGAAATGGCTTTTTTTGCATTACATCCAATATAGTGAATGTATTCTTGTATGGGCTCAAGAAAAGCACTGGTTCAAGTATATTTGTGGAAATTATAGGGAAGATTCTGCTTATTGTGTATGTAATTTGTTTGGTCAAATATCCAGATTGGTGTGAAGGGGGAAAAGTCTACATGAAACTTTGCCCTATCTGTTACTCAAGTGAGCACTTCAGAAATGAAAGAAAGCAAACTGGGTGTTAAATGAATTGGTAGAATAGAGTTTATTGTTGTTATATTTAAATCAAAATAATAGAAACCCAGGTTCTTGGTTCTAGTCCTGGCTTCACTACTAATAGAAGGATCTGGAGTAACTTTAACACCTGTAGAAACTAGTCTCGGTTTGTATATCAAGGAGATTAGACCAGATCAAGTCTCATATTCAGGGACTTTGAATATAAAGACATATAATAATACTTGTAGGCCAGATGCTGTGGCTCCCACCTGTAATCTCAGCACTTTGGGAGGCAGAGGCAGGAGGATTGCTTGAGCCCATAAGTTCAAGACCAACCTGGCAACAGCTTTTTTTGTAGAGAGATATTCCATCTCTACAATTTTTTTTAATGAACCTGTTGTGGTGGCACATACCTGTAATCCCAGTGCTTTAAGAGGCCAAGATGGAAGGGTTACTTGAGGCCAGGAGTTTGAGA
Source organism: Plecturocebus donacophilus (assembly GCA_004027715.1). Lineage (NCBI taxonomy): Eukaryota > Metazoa > Chordata > Mammalia > Primates > Pitheciidae > Plecturocebus > Plecturocebus donacophilus. The sequence goes on from PVKP010020546.1 coordinate 38,996, forward strand.
CCAGCTTGGGCAATATAGCAAGACCCCATCTCTTAAAAACATTTTTTTTTTCTTTTTAAATTAGCCAGGTGGGATGCTGTGGGCCTGTGGTCCCAGCTACTCAGGAGGCTAAGGAGGGAGAATCCCTTGAGCCCAAGAGTTTGAGGCTGTGGTGAGCTGTGGTCTCACCACTGCATTCCAGCCTGGGTGAGAAGAGCAAGATCCTATCTCTAACATCAACAGAAACAAAACAAAAAAAATCCTTGTAAAAATGCATGTAATAGACAATTTAGCTTTGGTTTGTGAAAATAAAATGTCTTAAATATAAAGGAAGACATAATATTGAAAAGACTGTAAAACCAGCTTATTAATATGAAAAGTAAGAGAAGTTTTTCCAAAGAAGCCTAATAATATATTTTAAATTATGCTGTGTATCATACTTAAAATGTAACACTGGTAGCATATTTAGTCAGCCATATTTATTGAGCAGCTCTTCTACGGGATGAGGGGATTGTGAAAACCTTCAATCCTGTATTCCCTAAAGGGGGAAGATTTGGTCCTTGAACTATACGAGCTGAGATATTGGAAAAATGCTCATCTGATTGTTTTCAATCCATTTCCAAGAAAAAAAAATTTGAGAAATGTGAGCTAAATATTTTGTTAATTTCTTACATTTGAAGTTCTCCTCATTGGTGTTGTTGGCCTGAGATTCTTTGCTGTAGTCCTACTGCACAACTGCACAATTGCAACCAGCCACTTTACGGGGTTTTTCCTTTGTTAGTTTTTTTGTCAGAAGCCCTAGTCTTCTGTTGTCATCAGCCATAATTAGGTTGGTTTGGTATTCAGCACAAAAGACCTGTACCAACTTGATATACACAGTGTCATCGTTGGGTGCAAGCACACAAAGATGGGCTTGATGCTCGTCTAAAGCTTTGCCAGCTTTGTGAATTCCACTTGATATATACAGTCTCATAGCTGGGTGCAAGCACACAAAGATGGGCTTGATGCTCAGCTAAAGCCTTGCCAGCTTTGTGAATTTACTCTTGTAAAGCAGTATTAGTGTGCATGACACCAGCAGCATCAGTGCCTTCTTTGGCCATGCCGGTGGGTAACTGGTGATGGGGAGTCTTCAGTGCACCCAGGCATCTACCTCTAAATTTGATGGAGGCAGAGAAGGAACCCAGGGAATTTTTGTAATTTCCATTACATGACGTCTATTACACAGGGGCTTTAAAGATTTTTTTTTTTTCCTACTTTTCTTTCTGGTTAAGAGAGGAGAGATAATAAACAAAAAAATCTCCTGTCTTCCCTTTTACTCTCTAAGAGCAGTCATTTCTAAAAATTTGGAGTGTATTCTTTGAGAAAGAAAGAATATGGGTGTGTGTTCAGCCACCTGTGTCTATTTACATATGCATATGTTTTGCATAAATAATGTCTATATGAACTGTTCTCTGACCTGCTTTTTAAACTTGACAGAATATTGCCTTCCTTTGGTTAATAGATGTGTGTGTATCTTGTTCTTTTTAATGCTATGTTATATTTCTTTATGTGGATGAATGATAATTTCTTTGCTTAATCCTCTATTGATGGACATTTCAACTGTTTTCAATTTGTCACTATAAACAGTGCTCCAAAGAGCATCATTGATATATTCCTGTTATATCCCTCTTCACCAATTCTTTCCTCCTCTCCCCTCCCTTCCTTTTCTATTCCCTCCTGTTT
>PVKP010020547.1:0-40566 GCA_004027715.1 Plecturocebus donacophilus
GAGGGAGAAGGGAACGTGCACTCGGACAATGCCTTCTGCTCCGGCCACCTCATGGAGGGGACAAAGGAGGGAAGCCTCGTCGCTAGGAGCACTGCACAAGCGAGTGTGTGCACTAACAGGAGAGGCAAGATTGCCGTCGGGAGGTGGATGAGTAGGAGGTAGAGGAGCTGAAGGGGATTGAGGTCTGTCATAAGGTGGTGGAGGATTGGGTCGAGCCAGTGGAAAGGAGAGCTCCTCTGGTGCGTCAGGGTCAGAAAAGGAAGAGGAGGAGGGTAAAGGGGCTAAGGGCGAAGAAGAAGTTTCTTTGGCTAAGAGTATTTGAGCAGTGGTACAAGAGGAACAGAGAGTGGGACAGGAACGAAGATACCAGAAAGCCAGCACATATGGAATTTCTAGCCATTTACTGTTCTTTTTGCAATAATTATCCAAGTCCATTAGAACATTAAAGTCAAATGTGCCCTCCCGAGGCCACTTGGACTGGTTGTCTAGAGGATACTGTGGCCAGGCTATGGTGGAAAGAGAGACCAGATTTTTCTTTTTTATAGAAAGCCCTAGTTTGGGTAGATTCTGGACTAGGCATCCTAATGGTGACTTGGGGTCCACATGGGAGTTCTGGTTCCTCATAGTTGGCTTTTTTGGGGTAGTCAGAGGTGAGGAAGGGGTGGGAACAGATATTACACTCACCACAGGCAGAAGTATTCTTTCCTGAAGGAGGTACTTGTGGAAATTTTCAGGCAGCAATAGGTATTGAAGGGGAGAGAATGGAGAGAGATTGAGCTGACACTATTTGAAAATTGGAAGGTACAATAAAGACAAAACTGACAGACAAAGGGTGGGTGCCCCCCAGAAGGGAGACAGTCTGATGCCTTCCTGGCCACGTCCCCAAAGGGATGTTTCAGGGGCATCTTGGCTAAGGTGTACCCGTATAATCCCCGGGCCTGGTCACCTCAGGATGGAAGTCCAAGTAGGAGAGCTCTGAGGTGAATCACCGTTATGCCCTATGACGTCCCCGTGGAACTGCAGGTGGAGGTCTACACAAGCCCCGTAGCTGTTAGGCCATGGGACTACACATAAACTCACTCGCATCAGAATTAAGAAGAGAGGGAGAGAGAGAATTAAAGGTAGAAAGCAGCAGTTTTAGGAGTGGGACACAGCAGCTACCTTAAGGGTGTGGCACAGCTGCCATTTTAGAAGAGAGAGAGAGAGAAAGTAAGCTAAGAGTGAGAAGCAGCCGCCATCTTAAGGGTGTGATGCGGCCACGATTTTGAGAGAGAGAGAAAGAAAGCTAAGAACAAGAAGCAGCTGCCATCTTAAGGGTATGGTGTGGCCGCCATTTTGAGAGAGAGAGAAAGAAAGCTAAGAACAAGAAGCAGCCGCCATCTTAAGGGTGTGGTGTGGCCGCCATTTTGAGAGGGAGAGAGGGGGACAGAGAAACTGAAAGAGAAAGAGAAACTGAAAAAGAAAAACAGAGAGAGAAAGAAGAAACTGTATTTTTAGTTTCTTTTTAACGGGAGCCTTTATGCCAAATGGGCTAATTCAAATTAAAGAATTTGGTATAAGCCAGAGGGTAATGCGGCTTCTGAATACCCACACCTCAATCGCTGCTGCAGGGGTGGTCGGAAGAGCGGCTAGGCGTCCCAGGCCGTGCTTAGTGAGCACAGAGAACGAGAGGGTTCAGTAAAGTGGGGACGTCTCCCTCAAAATCCTGACCCTAAAACGAGAATGAGAGGGTTCAGGAAAGTGGGGACATCTCCCTCAAAATCCTGACCCTAAAAAATCCCTCACAGGGAGAGGACAAGAGTGTAGGGACGTCTCCTCTACGCTCAAGTCCTTGAGACGAGGCCCGGACCCCGGGCCCAAGGCGAGAAATGAGAAGGAGTCCCTGACACAGCCGCGATTGTGAGCAGGGAGTCCACGAGACAAGGCAAGCAGCAGGAGGGGTAGTGGGCAACGGAAGTCTTACCTTGCGGTGAAACAGCTGCATCCCGGTCCAGCGTTAAGTGGAGGAGTCAGTTTCCCCCAGGAGGGGTCTTACAACTCCTCCTGGGTTTCGGCACCACTTGTGAGGTTTGTTTCCAAGGATAAAATGAAGAAACTGAGGCCAGCACCAAAATAATCCAATGCAAGGGAATTTATTCAGGCTCCCGGGTGAGGTTCTGCAGTCCGGACAGGAGGGGCCAGAGAAGTCGCACAGATTTTTTTAGACAGGGGGTTTTATAGGGAGTGAAACAGCCCGATTGGTTGTGGGAGAGCAAGACTGCTATTGGGTAAGTTACAAGCCTTGACCTAGGACTTGGCTTGCTATTGGTTGGAATTACTTGCCTGCTATTGTTTGTTAAGACTCGACTGCTATTGGTTCTTAAGAGTCAGCTGCTATTGGTTGTTAAGACTCGGCTGCTATTGGTTGTTAAGACTTAGCTGCTATTGTTTATTAAGAAGCTATGGTTGCAGCACCTTGTTTGCATACTGGGCTCTTTAAGGGAAGACCAGGCTGTGCGAGCAAGGGAGAAGAGAACATGCCTGAGCATGTCTGAGCTTGCTTGGGGCTTGTAAAAGGGAAAAAAGGTGGGGGGGGGTGTGTGTCCGAGCTCCCAGAAAGGCAACCGGCCTTACAGTCTGTTCATATCCTTCACCCACTTTTGAATGGATTTGTTTGTTTGTTTGTTTGTTTTTGTAAATCTGCTTTAGTTCTTTGTAGATTCTGGATATTAGCCCTTTGTCAGATAGGTAGATTGAAAACATTTTTTCCCTTTCTCTTGGTTGCCAGTTCACACTAATGCACTAATGATAGTTTCTTTTCCTGTACAGAAGCTCTGGAGTTTAATTAGATCCCATTTGTCTCTTTGGGCTTTTGTTGCCAGTACTTTTGGTGTTTTAGTTATGAAATCTTTGCCTATGCCTATGTCCTGAATGTTATTGCCTAGGTTTTCTTCTAGGGTTTTTATGGTGTTAGGTCTTGTGTTTAAATCTTTAATCCATCTGGAGTTAATTTTAGTGTGGTGTCAGGAAGGGGTCCAGTTTCTGCTTTCTGCACATGGCTAGCCAGTTTTCCCAACACCATTTATTAAACCAGGAATCCTTTCCCCATTGCTTATTTTTGTCAGATTTTTCAAAGATCAGAAGGATATAGATGTGTGGTGTTACTTCAGAGGCCTCTGTTGTGTTCCATAGGTCTATATCTCTGTTTTGGTAACAGTACCATGCTGTTTTGATTACTGTAGGCTTGTAGTATAGTTTGAAGTCAGGTAGCATGATATCTCCAGCTTTTTGCTTTTTGCTTAGGATTGTCTTGGCTATGTGGGTTCTCTTTTGGTTCCAGATGAAGTTTAAGGTCATTTTTTCCAGTTCTGTGAAGAAGGTCATCTGTAGCTTGATGGGTACAGCTTGAATCTATAAATTACTTTGGGCAGTATGACCGTTTTCACGATGTTGATTTTTTCAAACCATGAGCATGGGATGTTTTTCCATTCGTTTGTGTCCTCTCTTATTTCCTTGAGCAGTGGTTTGTAGTTCTCCTTGGAGAGGTCCTTCACATCCTTTGTTACTTGTAGTCCTAGGTATTTTATTCTCTTTGTAGCAATTGTTTGGCTCATTGTTTGTCTGTTATTGGTGTATAGGAGTGCTTGCGATGCACATTGATTTTGTATCCTGAGACTTTCCTAAGGTCGCTTATTAGCTTAAGGAGATTTTGGGCTGAGACGATGGAGTCTTTTAAATGCAATACAATTATTTCATCGCAAATAGAGAAAATTTTGGTCTGAGATGATGGGGTCTTCTAAATACAATACAATTATATTTGTATTTTATTAAATGTCATCTGCAATTACAGAAAATTTGACTTCCTTTTCTCATAATTGAATATCCTTTATTTATTTTTTTTTACCTGATTGCTCTGGATAGAACATCTAATAGTATATTGAATAGGAATGGTGAGAGAGGGCAGCCTTTTCTAGTGCCAGTTTTCAAAGACAGTGCTCCCAGTTTTTCCCCATTCAGTATAATGGCTGTGGGTTTGTCATAAATAGTTTTGTTATTTTAAGATACATTCCATTGATACCTAGTTTATTGAGAGTTTTTAGCATAAAGGGCTGTTGAATTTTGTTGAAGGCCTTCTCTATATCTATTGAGTTGATCATGTGGTTTTTGTCTTTGGTTCTGTCTATGCGATGGATTATGTTTACACATTTGTATATGTTGAAACAGCCTTGCATCCCTGGGATGAAGCCTACTTGATCCTGATGGACAAGCTTTTTGATGTACTGTTTTATTCAATTTGCCAGTATTTATTGAAGATTTTTGCTTCGACGTTCATCATGGATATTGGTCTGAAGTTTTCTTTTTTCTTGTGTCTCTGCCAGGTTTCGGTATCAGGATGATTTTTGTCTCATGAAACGAGTCAGAGATGAGTCTGTCTTTTCCTATTTTTTGGAATAATTTCAGAAGGATCAGTGCCAGGTGCTATTTGTACATGTGGTAGAATTTGGTTGTGAACCCATCTGGACCTGGCCTTTTTTTGGTTGGTAGGCTATTAATTGCTGCCTCAACATCAGACCTTGTTATTGGCATATTTGGGGATTCAACTTCTTCCTGGTTTATCTTGTGAGGGTGTAAGTGTCCAGAAATATATCAATTTCTTCCAGATTTACTAGTTTCTGTATGTAGAGTTGTTTGTAGTAATCTCTGATGGTAGTTTGTATTTCTGTGGAATCAGTGGTGATATCCCCTTTATCATTTTACATTGAATCTATTCGATTCTTCTCTCTTTTCTTTTTTATTAGTCTGGCTAGGAGTCTGTCTCTTTTGTTGATCTTTTCAAAAAACCAGCACCTGGATTTATTGATGTTTTGAAGTGTTTTTTTGTTTCTAGCCTCTTCAGTTCTGCTCTGTTCTTAGTTACTTCTTGTCTTCTTCTAGCTTTTCAGGTTTTTTTTGATCTTGCTTCTCTAGCTCTTTCCATTTTGACAATAGGGTGTCGATTTTAGATCTTTCCTCACTTCTCATGTGGGCATTTATTGCTATAAATTTCCCTCTAGACATTGCTTTAAATGTGTTCCAGATATTCTGGTATGCTGTGTCTTCATTCTCATTGGTTTTGAAGAATATCTTTATTTCTGCCTTCATTTCATTGTTTATCCAGTCAACATTCAAGAGCCAGTTGTTCAGTTTCCACGTAGTTGTGTGTTTTTTAGTGAGTTTCTTAATCCTGCTAATTTGATTGCACTGTGGTCTGAGAGATCGGTTATTTTGATTTCTGTTCTTTTGCATTTGCTGAGGAGTGATTTACTTTCAATTAGGAGGTCAATTTTAGAGTGAGTGTGGTATGGTGCTGAGAAGAATGTATATTCTGCGGATTTGTGGTGGAGAGTTCCGTAGATGCCTATTAGGTTCACTTGGTCCAAATCTGCATTCAAGTCCTGGAGATTCTTGTTGATTTTCTGTCTGTCTAATATTGACAGTGGAGTGTTAGAGTCTCCCACTATTATTGTGTGGGAGTCTAAATCTCTTTGTAGGTCTTTAAGAACTTGCTTTATGTATCTGGGTGCTCCTGTATTGGGTGCATATATATTTGGGATAGTTAGCTCTTCTTGTTGCATTGATCCTTTTATCATTTTGTAATGCCCTTCTTTGTCTCTTTTGATCTTTTCTGATTGAAAGTCCATTGTATCAGAGACTAGGATTGCAACCCCTGCTTTTTTTTGCTCTCCATTTGCTTAGTAAATCTTCTTTCATCCCTTTATTTTGAGTCTATCTGTATCTTTGCATATGAAATGGGTCTCCTGAATACAGCACAGTGATGGGTCTTGACTTTCTATCCAGTTTGCCAGTCTTTTTCTTTTGATGGGGCATTTACCCCATTTACATTTAAGATTAATAGATTAATATTGTTACATGTGAATTTGATCCTGCCATTTTATTACTGGCTGGTTGTTTTGCTTGTTAGTTGACGCCATTTCTTCATTGCATCATTGCATCATTGGTCTTTACCATTTTGTACATTTTTGCAGCAGCTGGTACTGGTTGTTCCTTTCCATGTTTAGTGCTTCCTTCAGGAGCTCTTGCAAGGTAGGTCTGGTGGTTACAAAATCTCTCAGCAATTGCTTGTCCATAAAGGATTTTATTTCTCCTTCATTAATGAAGCTTAGTTTGGCTGGATATGAAATTCTTGGTTGAAAGTTCTTTTCTTTAAGGACATTGAATATTGGCCCCACTCTCTTCTGGCCTGTAGGGTTTCTGCTGAGAGATCTGCTGTGAGTCTGATGGGCTTCCCTTTGTGGGTGACTCAACCTTTCTCTCTGGCTGCCTTTAGCATTTTTTCCTTCATTTCAACCCTGGTGAATATGATAAATATGTGCCTTGGGGTTGCTCTTCTTGAGCAATATCTTTGTGGTGTTCTCTGTATTTCCTGGATTTGAATGTTGGCCTGCCTTGCTAAGTTTTGGAAGTTCTCCTAGATAGTATCCTGAAAAGTCTTTTCCAGTTTGGATTCATCATTCTCCCTGTCACATTCAGGTATACTGATCAAACGTAGATTAGATCTTTTCACATAATCCCATATTACTTGGAGGCTTTGTTCATTTCTTTTCATTCTTTTTTCTCTAATCTTTCCTTCTTGTTTTATTTCATTGAGATGATCTTCAATCTCTGATGTCCTTTCTTCTCCTTAATCAATTCTGCTATTGAAACTTGTGTATGCTTCACAAAGCTCTCCTGCTGTGTTTTTCAGCTCCATCAAGTTGTTTATGTTCTTCTCTAAACTGGTTATTCTAGTTAGCATTTCGTTTAACCTTTTTTCAAGGTTCTTAGTTTCTTTGCATTTGGTAATACATATTCCTTTAGCTCAGAGAAGTTTGCTATTACCCACCTTATGAAGCCTGTTTCTGTCAATTTGTCAAATCATTCTCCATCCTGTTTTGTTCCCTTGATGATGAGGAGTTGTGATCCCTTCGAGGAGGAGAGGTGTTCTAGTCTTTGATGATTTCATCCTTTTCATGCTGATTTCTTCCCATCTTCTTGGATTTATCTACCTTTGATCTTTGAAGTTGGTGATTTTTGAATGGGGTCTCTGAGTAGACTTCTTTCTCTTTATGTTGAAGCTATTTCTTTTTGTTTTTTAGTTTTTCCTTCTAACAGTCAGGCTCCTCTTGTGTAGGACTGCTGGAGGTCTACTCCAGTCCTTGCTTGCCTGGGAATCACCCACGGGGGTTGTGGTGCAGCAAGGATTCCTGTCTGAACTTTCTTGTGGTAGCTTCGTCCCAGAAGGGTAGCCACCAGGTATCAGCCAGAGCTCTCCTTTATGAGGCATCTTTTTGGTTATACAAGGGTCAGGGAGCCACTTGAGGAAGCAGTCTGTCCCTTGTCTGCCCGCAGAGGTGCTGCCGGGCTGCCACAGGCTCAGTCCAGATGCTGTGTAAACTTCCTCTGGCTTTTGTTTACGCAGGTGAGATTATCACTGCCTCGGCAATGGTGGACGCCCTTCTCCCACCAAGCTTGATCGTCCAGGATCAGACTTGAACTGTTGTGCGAAACTCTCAAGTGAGAGGGCTTCAATTTGCCTGTCTTTGTGGGAGTGGGACCTGCCAAGCTGTGTCACCTGTCTTCCTGCTTTCAGCTCCCTGTCTTTCTGGGGAGCAGAAAGCTCCATTCCAAAGGCACTCTCAATGCTAGGAAAAACATCTGCCCAGATCTGTGCTGACAACCTATGGTGCCAGCCGGAGCTGCCACTCAGATCTGTGCTGGTAATTCGTGACACTTTTGAGCCCAGCAGGGTTCTCCTGGTCTCTGGGTTGCAAAGGCCATGGGAGAAATGCAGTATCTAAACCAGGGTGTCAAGGAGAGAAGTCCCCAGTTCTCCAGCCAGTTGTACTTCCTGGGTAAAGCAGTCTTCCGCCCTGCCTTGGTTTGCCCTCCTTGGGCTACACCAACTGTTCAACTAGTCCCATTGAAATGAACCTGGTACCTCAGTTGGAAATGCAGAGATCACTCGCCTTCTGCGTCATTCTTGCTGGGAACTGTGCTCCAGAGCTGTTTCTATTTGGCCATCTTGGCGGGATCCCTCTTTTTCTTTTATTTATTATATTACATAGCTTAATTGACAGATGAAATATTATATATTATAGTATATAATTATTATATATAAGAGTTTTAGAGTTTTATAAATCTAAAACTGTTTTTCTCAAATAATATGTGATTTTTCTACTACACCAGCTCCATTAATCATTTCCCAAACCACCATTAAAGGTAATTTTCTCCCTTTCTGCCAGCAACCCTTTCCTTACCAATCACATATATATAATTACATATTATAACATATAATGATTGTATATATTATATAATAATTTTCTATTATTCTTTTTAATTTCTTTATGTATCATATATAATAATTATTATATGTTTTATATATATATATAAAATGATTGGTAAGGAAAGGGTTGCTGGAAGAAAGGGGGGAAATTACCTTTAAGTGTGGTTTGGGAAATGATTAATGGAGCTGGTGTAAAGTGTAGAAAAATCCTACATTATTTGAGAAAATGAGAGTTTTAGATTTGTAAAAAGAGATAATAGGACTAAAAGTTAGGTACCATATGATTTAGTTCATATAACATCATGTAAGAGAAAACTCTATAGTACAAAAACTAGATCAGTATTTTCCAAAGCACAGTGATAAGTAGCAGTGAACAACTACAGGACAATGTTTGAGGTGATGTTCCCTATCTTGATTGAGGTAGTGGTTTCATGACTGCATATATTTGTTTAAAACCACAGATTGAAGACTAAAAAATGTGTCACTGGATGTGTTATACTATATATGTGTGCATGTGTATATACATACATTATATATACAAATTATATATAAAGAAAGAAAGCGAAAGAGAGAAGAGACAGAGAAAGAGAGTGATTTAAAGAGATTCTGATAGTATTAATACCTAGAAATGTCAAATTCTGTCATGCCAATCATCCTCCTCTTGCTAAAATAACTCATAGTAGTTTTATTTAAAAATGGAGAATTAAAAAGGAAGGAAATAATGTATTTTAGTTAGACTTTTATCTCAAGTTCTCGAAAGCAAATTACATTAATGCTTGATCGGACTGCTATTCTTAAGCTTCAGGCTATGGAGGGCTGTTTTTCCACTGGTTTAACAAAATCGAACATGAAGACTGTCTGGAAGAGAAGTTAACTTCATCCATGAAAGTAGAGACATCATTCAAGTTAACTAGTTAATCCTATAAGAGGAAGTAAAAGAGCAAAATGGAGTCCTATATCCATTTTAGTAACTAAAGTACAGTGAATGACTTACCCAACTAGTGAATGTGACTGAACATTATTGTTTCTGAGTCTGATTTCTTAGCCATTTATTTTATTTCCTGGACTCAAGCAAAGTTCTTCCCTCAGTCTCTTGAGTAGCTAAGACTACAGGCGTGTGCCTCAATATCCAGTTAATTTTTTAAAAAGTTTTGTGTAGAGATGGGTCTCACTATGTTTCCCAGGCTGGTATTGAACTTCTGGCTTCAACTGATCCTCCCATCTCAGCCTCTCAAAGTGCTAAGATTACAGGCATGAGCCACCATGCCAAGGCAGTCATTTCTTTTTTACTTCTTGCTATACAGCTAATGGTGAAGGACGGTTGATAATCCAAGATTTGTAGACTTAAGGCCATGGATTAGAATTAAAAGAAAGAAGTTCTAATAACCTTCTGATCTTTACTTCAGCTGTTCTTATTATTTGGCTGTAGAGGACTGAGTCACACAATCATCATTAAACGCTGATAGTTTCTATAAGCTCAACTATTTATATGTGAATTGTCACTCTTTTCAGATGATCTTAAAAAAATTTCTAGAAAAGTGAATCCTTATATGCTTCTCAGTTGTAAAAGTTCACTTATGGGGCTATCTGGCAGAGATTACACCAGAAATGTTTATAGACTATCATTCAGCATCCTGGGGATGTTTTCTTTTGAAATGTCATTCAATATGAGAGAGGTTTCTTTGTCGATATTCTATCTCCAACACATTAATTTTCTGAATTTGATCAAGTTACTTAATCACTTTCAACTTCAAGTTCATCATTTGCAAACAGGAATTAATACCTATTTCTTAGGATTGTTTTGGGAATTGATGAAAGTAAATGCAAAATACCTATCATGATAAATAGCATAGAATCATATAGAAGATACCTTCATTTAACTACACTTCACTCAGCTGAGTTTCTATAAGCTATGTGCACTTTCCCTTCTATAAATAATAATTATAATAACTTTTTAAAAATCATTAAATAAGTATGTTTGCTAGTAGGATTATTTTCCAGTGTGCCCTAGCACTATTGTTCCCTGTAAGGGAGCTACTTAATTATCAAGAGACCATTGTGCTTACTTAAAATATTTATTTTTCTTTTATTTATTATCATTACATAGGTTAATTGACAGATAAAAATAGAACCAACATCAACTTATATAAAAGAAATAGTAATTTATGTTAAAACTAAATTAAATATATTGGAAATATTTGGTAAAGGTGAATCACTAAAAATGACAAGTTAATAGTAGGTGTAAATTAGTTGAACCATTATGGAAGACAGTGTAGCAATTCCTTAAGGATCTAGAAATAGAAATACCATTTGACCCAGCAATCCCATTACTGGTTATATATCCAAAGAATTATAAATCATTCTATTATAAAGACACATGCACACGGATGTTCATGCATCACCGTTTACAATAGCAAAGACTTGGAACCAACCCCAATGCCCATCAATGATAGACTGGCTAAAGAATGTGGCACATATACACCATGGAATACTATGCAGCCATAAAAAACGATGACTTTGTGTCCTTTGCAGGGACATGGATGAATCTGGAAACCATCCTTCTCAGCAAACTGACACAAGAACAGAAAACCAAACACCCCGCATGTTCTCACTCATAAGTGGGTGTTGGACAATGACAACACATGGATACAGGGAGGGGAACATCACACACTGGGGCCTGTTGGGGGGTGGGAGGGTTAGGGGAGGGATATTAGGGGGTGGGGGGATTGGAGGGGATAACATTAGGAGAAAGACCTAATATCTATGATGAGGGAATGGATGCAGCTAACCACCATGGCACGTGTATACCTATGTAACAAACCTACACGTTCTACACACATACCCCAGAACTAAAAGTATAATGATAAAAACAAGAATAGAGTTAGGTGAAGTGTTTAAAAAAAACGATGGGAAGATATTAGTATTTTATTTTTCTAGATGGCATCTACATTGACCTTCCAATGTAAAAAACTGCCCATCATATAGTAAAGGTATGATTTATAAAAGAAAGAGATGTGAAATATCTATTGGTGGATGCCTATTATAGGCTAGGAAATACCTGTTTTCTCACCCATTACTAAGTTCATGGCTGAGGCACTTGTAACAAAAGACAGATTAGCAAGAGCAAAATATAAAAATTTGCTTTAGATAAGTTGTATGTAATGCAGGAGCATGCAGATGTGAAGATTCAAAGAACAGAAAAAGCTCTATATTTTTGTGCTTGGATTTAATGAAGATTAGACAATCTGGGGGAAGTATAATTGGACAAAGGGTGTGTGACCTAATACTGATAAACTGAGGAACTTAGCAAAGCCTGTTTGTTCAGATTTTACTCTGTGTCCCTGTGTCTTCAGAGATAATGACATTCCTCTGGATAGGGACAGCACAGGAATGAGGGTGATAGGACCAACTTCAGGTGAAGGTCAGCCAGATTTTATGGCTTGTTTTAGGGGAGAAGAGGGAAGGGGAAAGTAAGAGTGATCTTCCCGCTTCTTGCTTCCTGCTTCCTGCTCTGTGTTTTCGGAGAGAATGACATTCCTCTGGGTGTAGTGAAAGCACAGGAATGAGGGTGTTGTGACCTACTTCAGGTGAAGGCCAGCAAGGTTTGATTGCTTGTTTTAGGGAAGAAAAGTGAAGGAGAAGGTGACAGTCATCTTCCAGCTTCTACTCTTTTTCTAAATGTGATGGTGCCCTATTTTAGGGTAGTGTGTTCTGAACCCAGTAAATATTCAAAGAGAAATTCTTAACTTTATATCAACTATTTGCAGAATGAATTATATAAATATATGATTTAAATTACAATGGACACATGTTAAAGCATGAAATTATTTCATAAACAACAAATTTTCTTTTATTATTCTCTTCTTTAGTTGGCTTTTCTTAAACAAATATGTGGTTTCATAAGAAAACTTTATTTTAATACTTCATCTTAAGTAAACAAAATAACATAAAATGAAGTAAAATAAAAGGAATCAGTAAAGGAAAATAAGAAAACTTAAACACTTGGAAAAATGGAAATGTGTCACTAAGACATTTCATGTTGAGCAAAGGAAGTTAAAGTTTCAACACATGTCTAGGGGATAACTGAGAAGATGGAAATTGTGTTTATAATGATGTGACATCCAGGGATGGGTTCCAGGCTGAGCATTCCTCAAAGGACCTGGTGAGATTGCCGGAGGTAAAGCACTCTTTGACATATGCCAAAAGTTTAAATATTACAAGCCTGGGAGAAAAGAAAAAAAAAAAGACTGCCATCATTCAAGTAAAATTTCTACTGCCTCCCTAGTTGGCTTGTATGTATTTGGAATAGACATCAGATAAATCATTTCTCTACTTCACAGCGAGTGGGAAGGTTGATATAGCTTGCTCGGATTCAAGGCTAGCCCTGTGAAAAAGTGCCAGAAACTGTTCAGGGAGAGTGATCTGTGGAATACGAAATATTTTCACCTGGCCTATTCACAATTCTTAACATATGTGCCTATGTGTGCATATAGGGTTACCAAGGTTTCCACCTTTGTCATTGAAAGGCTTTGGATTACAGCAGGCTATTTTTCTATTTCAAATAGAAAATCAAAAAAGTTTTAAAAATTTGCCGGCATCCATATTGCAGTGTATCTCATGAAATACTGGGACATGTTTTAGTAAGTTTGGTGGTTGGAGGGGGTGTAATTTAGCAGTGAGTACCAACATTTAACATAAAAAACATTATTTTGTATAAGAGCTTTTTTCAAGGTTTTCCTATTATAGAATACCCTCATACACATCGTGAAATAAAGTATGTAGCAATATGTTTATTCCTTACAAGTCCAAAAGAAACTGTAAACAACCTAAATGCTTGTCAGTAGACAAAAGGTTAAATAAATCAATGCAAAAGTACATAATGCAGGAAGCTTTTAAAAAATGGGATATATTCACATATGATTATTGAATAAATATTCCAAAGGTAAATTAAGAGTGATAAAAGAATAAAATGAATAGAATTTTTCTATATAAATATTGATATGGTTTGGCTGTGTCCCCACCCAAATCTCATCCTGAATTGTAATGCTCACAATTCCCATGTGTTCTGGGAGGAACTCAGTAGGAGGTGATTGAATTATGGGGATGGGTCTTTTCTTCGCTGTTATTGTGATAGTGAATGAGTATCTTGAGATCTGATTAAAATTAAAATTTTAGTGGTAATTTCCCTGCACAAGCTCTCTCTTTGCCTACTGCCATATATGTAAGATGTGACTTGCTCCTCCTTGCCTTCCACCGTGATTGTGAGGCCTCCCAAGCCATGTGGAACTGTAAGACCATTAAATCTCTTTCCTTTGTAAATTGCCCTCTCTGGTGTGTCTTTATTAGCAGTGTAAAAGCAGACTAATATAAATATACTTGCAGGCATGTAATTATAGAAACATTAATTAGAGCTAATTGTCTAGATATATTTCACATGTGCATAGAAATTTCTCAATAAATACACAAAAAACTGTTCTTAGTGAATATATCAGGTTAAGTAAGATGATTAATATCATACTTCATATATACTACTCTAATAATATGGCTTTTAGAAATCATGTGGTTGTAAGAGTGAATGCCCCTCTCCCCATTCCTGTTATTCATACTGTTACTACCATTTAATTTTTTGTGCTATCAGAACTAATCCTATATGCCCTTCATATATGTTTACATCAATAACCATAAGAAACCCAAGACTCCCAGTACACCACTCATTCATTGGATTCCTATTCCCGAACACTTCTGATTGGCCTCCTCTTATTTCTTTCTAAAGACTACAATATTCTAATGGTACCCTGCAATTCACAGTCCACCAAGAGCAAATTTCCCTTTGTCTTCTCTAATTTTTCCATCATTTGTTTTCTAAACCTGAAACCAGTTTCTCCCATGAACATTGTTTCCCCTATAACCCTATCACAGGGTAGCCAGGAGAGGTTCCATATCCTTCTCGTTTCTCATTTCCATTTCTAGGCACTCAGATCTAAGTCTCTTGCCTTGTCTTGTCCTCATACTACCTCTATATTCTCCTTACTTGGTGCCATCTTCTACTGATGATTTATTCACTCTTCTTGTTCTTTAGGATTTTAACACCTGTCTCACTGCCATTCTGTAGCATTACTGCTTTTGTAATTAGTGGCAATTTAATTTCCCTGTAAAATAATTTTAATATTTTAATATACTCTCTTTCACTTCCTGTACTCCAGTAACACGTTCTCCAACCTACCACAACCACTCCTGTCCCTTTCACTTGAAATAGCCAAAATCCCTGCAGGTTTTTCCTTCACTTTTTCACCTCCACCTCTTAACTTCTCAGCTCATCCCAGTACTCCAACAATTCTTTCCCCCATCGCTATATATAATTCACTGCTCATATAACTTGATTGCCTGCACCCACCTCAAATGGTCATTTCTCTAATTATTTAGAGTAGTCCTTATTTTTTTTTATTATAATCACTTCCTTGCTATCCTTATACTTTCTTTCTCTTTTATAACTTCATTGTACTTACTTGCTAAAATGCAAACCCCAATAAAATCCAACTCTCCAACTAATTTTTGCCTGCACAGTGAAATATGACTAGGAAAAATATGTACAACCAACAACAGCTTACTATGACAATGTTAAAATTGCAACCATACACCTTAGAGCTGCTTAGCATTCTTAAGTGATTCTCTAGTTCATCCATTTGCTCACTTGCTTTATAACTTCTTCCTTTTCATTAAAAGTATCTTCCTGTATCTTTACTCTTACCTGATGATCTTTCTTTTTATTTTCATGAAAAACGATGCAATCAACAGAGTATTAACATGCCACTGCCACAGGACCTAGGGTGTCAGTTTGCCAGGCTAAAACTTCAGTGGCCAGTGGTGCTTTTGCCCAAGTTTTGCTTAAGTTCACTGGACTCATTCTGGCCACTTGGCTTGGCAAGCTGCACTAGGCTTGTACTACCAGCCTGGATCCTATGCCTGCCCAAGGGTGAGTATGGTGCAGAGTGGAGCGTAAGCATAGGATGCAGCTACTGTGCACAGACAGACATGCTGGCTGTGGCAGGGTGGTCAGCTACAGGTGCTGTCACAGGCACCAGCTCTCTGAGAGGCTGTAGTTGGAACAGACATACCACAAGAAGTTTCCACTACGGGCACCAGGGAATATGGTGGCACCAGGGAGCTTGAAGATGCCAGGAACCACATAGCCCCAAAAAGGGTGTCACAGTCTGGGCTCGAGGAGTTCCTAGGTCTGGGCTCCCCAAAGGACTGCAGCTCTTCTCTCTCTTTCTTTCTTCTCTCCTTCTCATTGCCCACAAGGTGGTAAGTTGAGGGGGTGGTGTATTTCAGCCCTGTTTGTGTTAGAGTACTTTCAGCCCCACCATTCAGCAGGTCGTGAATTTTTGTCCCACATCCAGGAAGAATGAGGTACATGGACAACTGGAGGGTGAGCAAGGTGAAGAGGTGCTTTATTGAGCAACAGTGCAGCTCTCAGGAGACCCATAGTGGGTGACTCCTATCCACAGGCAGGTCATCCTGACATCACTGCAGCCCTCAGCAGAGAGGAGACCCAGAGCGGTTAGCTCCTATCCACAGGCAGGTCATCCTGATGAATGCACAGCTCTCAGCAGAGAGGAGATCCAGAGTGAGTAGCTCTTCTCTGCAGGAAGATCATCCCATTATCTGCTGGAGTCTGGCTGAGTACAGGGTTTTTATGAGCTTCAGGGGGAGGCAGTGTGGGCTGAGTGCTCCAGGGGCAGCCATGGGCAGGCCTGAAAAAAAAGCACCATAAGTTCTCTCTCTGGTCCATGAAACTAGCAGTCTGTCCCCCAGACTTCAGGCCATCCCTGGCTTGAACGTGGAGTTTCACCAGAGACCCACGCCTTTCTGTGTAGGAGCCTGTCTGCCTGCTTCTGCATTCATAGCACACAGGCTCTTCTTCATGACTAGGGGCACCTGCAGGCTCATGCTGAGCCACCCTCAGCCCCTCCTTGGCCTCCCTCCCATGCCTGTCAGCATCCAAATTCTAGAGGAGGCAAAGGAGGCCAGGTGCTAGTGTGTCAGCATCACCTCAAGCACATGTACACCTGGCTGGGTTGTGACAGTGCCCAGGTTTGGCCACAGCTTTGCTACAAAATCAGAGCTGTGAGCGGGGAGAGGCCAAGCAGCTGGACCAGGCACTTCCAAGCATGTGGGGGTACGGGAGCATCCCGGGTCTCTGTGACCGGCTGGCTGAAGTTGCAGGAGGACAGGGCTCTCCTCACACCAGTTTGTAAGGAGATGGGGCTCTCTCCTATTTCAGGCTCCCACCGGCTCCACAGAGGGAGCAGCCTCAGCCACACCTCCCCTGCTGCAGCTGATGTCTTTGCAGCAGCCACTCTAGAGGGGCCACTGCTGCCATCACTGCCACCAGACAATTTAGTATACCTTCATATGTACCCATACGAAAAAGATGAAGGAACGATTCAGTTGCTTTTTCTATATTCTCAAGTTGGTGGTAGGTTGGAAAACTCCTATTTTGTCTCACCTGCTTGGGAATACAAACAACAGTTAATAATATTGGTGATTATGTTAGGATATTAAGGTTTTAATTCTTCATCTTGAACTCTTTTTTTCAATTTACTCCAACCAAGTTTTGCTTCCACCACTCTACCCAAGTAATGATTTCTACATTGTTACATTCAGTAATAGTTCTTAGGCTACATCTTACCGGACCTATCAGCATCATTTGAGAAGGTTGACCATGTGTCTCTTCTTGAAACTCATTCCTTGCTCATCACTGGGGACAGGACTATTATTCTGCTTTTCTTCCACCTCATTGGCTTCTATTTTTCAATTTCCTTGGAAAGCTCCTCCACTTCTCTCTGACAATTAAATATCAGTGTTTGCTGTGATTAGACATTTTCCTCCCTGTTTAGATGGTGTGGTAGATTGATAATAAAATTCCTCTCTATTTATTTTTCAACCTGAAGCTATGTATGTGCAGTGTGAGGCTGTGGTTCATGACATCAAATGATGTAGTCTATTTCCCATTCCTTTCAGTCTGGGTTTTCTCTAACAGGATGAGACAAAAGTACTACTTTGCCAGTTTTCAGTCTAGGCCTCAAGGGACCTTGCATACTTCTACTTTCTCTTTAGGAACACAAAGGTCATCATGTGAACAGAGCTGATTTAGTTTATTGAACAAAGAACAAAAAACATAGTTCAATTATATCTGTGATCTCAAATGAGAGCCAAACAATTGTTAGATATGCAAAAGAAGGCAACTTAAAATACTCAGTTCCCAGAACACCTAAGAATTGACTTATAAACAAGCAAGCCAAGATCAATTAATCCAACTTTAGATTAGCAAAATTGCCCAAGTGACCTATAGCTATGAGGTCTATATCTATAATATGCATGTATTTTTAAGTTACCAAGTTAGGTAGCAATTATTTTAATTACTTACATGTGAAGTAAGAGAGTAGTATGGCCATATCTTTCAAACTGTTAGGCCCCCAGGAGAATAGGAAAAAATTATCCGCCTGCAATAATTCCTTTTTTTAAGAGCCATGAGATAACTAGAGAGATTTTGCTATGCCAGTTTCTACAACTTTTTTAACCAGGAAGGTGAAGAAAGAGATAAAAAAGGTTTGGGGCCACTGGAGATTAAAACTCAATAATAAGATTTAAAGGCCTTGTGAACTGAAACTGAGATATTTCATCCTTTGTAATTCAATGTTTGCCTTCTAGAATGCCTAGGGAATTTATAAAAACAGAGTAAAATAAATTCAAAAGTTATGTCAATAAGCAGAAAATGAAGAGAAGAATAAAAGTTATCTGGGTACTAGTTTTATCCGAAAAAAGTGACTACATAGGCAATAGAAACAGAAATAGGTCATTGACACAATAAATACATTTGAGACCTTTTCCCTCCCATTTTCTTTAAATTCTATACCACTATTCTAAAATTATTTTTATTATTTCACATAATATATATAGAAAAATAGATGCTATCTTAGTAATTGAATGAGATTTTTTAAAAAATGAGTTTGCTTTAAACTCCTTTTTCTAGTTTTCAATAAAATATAAGAATATCTTAAATGGATCTCATTGCATAATAAATTAGCATAATACTCATATCAATAAATACTTATTTGTATAACATTTGTTAACACCTAGGAAAAAACATGGCTCTAAAGGAAGAGAGCTTGAGATTTTTAAGAAGAATAGAAGATGGAGAAAAGTCTGGAGATTGAATAATGTTGGAGCCCAGAAGTTATGCTGTGATATGCAAGTAGGTATTGCAAATATGGCTGTCTGACCCAGTGACAGAAGGAGAGAAGTGCCACAAGATGAAGTTCATATAAGGTAGTGACTTAACTTTTATATTAGCAGCAAATTAGTAATCTGAAGCCTTCATTGTTAATACTACCTTGAATAATAAACACTATACTATATTCTTGGGCATGCTAAAAAAGAAAAGAGTCATAACTGGGAAGATAATATATCATAGAACTCCACCACCTCATAGGTGGTTAATATTTTCCTTGATGGTTTTGTTTCTTTTTTTGAGAGGGAGTTTCACTCTTTTTGCCCAGGCTGGAGTGCAATGGCACAATCTCAGCTCACCGCAACCTCCGTCTCCTGGGTTGGAACGATTCTCCTGCCTCAGCCTCCTGAGTAGCTCTAATTACAGACATGTACCATCACACATGACTAATTTTCTATTTTTAGTAGAGACGGGGTTTTTTCATGTTGGTCAGACTGGTCCCAAATTTCCGACCTCAGGTGATTCGCCCTTCTCGGCCTCCCAAAGTGCTGGGATTATAGGTGTGAGCCACCACGTCCGGCCCTCCTTGATGCTTTTAACAAACTGTGTAGAGAAGATTTGTGTTTGTCTCATTCCTCCCAGATAAGAAAGCCATATACAAAGTCTTTTTTTTATCATTCAAAAGAATGTATGTCAAATATAGCACCAGAAACATCTTTATTTGAACACTCTACCTCATGAGAAGTACAAATAATTCCCCTAGCTCTGTTTTAGTTGAGTGGATTATCCTAATATTCAAGATGCATATTTCCTTTTAAAGGAGGGTGATGAAATAATGTTTTGATAGCAAGACCAAAAATCTTGAATTAGATAAACTATTTCTCAATATGGTACAGGCTGATTTTATAACAATATGTAAGTGAATTCTATCTATTAACAGAATTGGTTTGCTAATGACACAGATGTGTGGTATAACATTAACAAAGACATTTGGGAATTATTCTTGTTTTAGTAGTTTTGTAAGCTGATAGTGAGCGCTGAAAGCTGTGGTCTGCACTTTGATATAATATTTTGCCATTCCATCTAGGAATAAACTCAGTCTTTTCTGACTGCTTTAGCACTGGCATGTTCATTTAAATTTAAGATCTTCTCAAATCAAGCAAGCATCTATACAGCAGTAAAATCCAACCATAAAAAATTGAATTCCCTGACTGACAAAACCGAAGCAACTGTGACATCTGAAGGGAACACATGTCCTTAGATCATTGATGACTTTCACTTCAAAATGCTGATTTTTCAGTGTCATGATAAATCTATCTAAAATAAAATATTACCCACAGGATATTTCCATAGTTTTATTCTCTATGTTTCCTTCCTTTTTATTTTAATAAAAAGTTAGTTTGCTTTCCTTTTATTTTAATAAAATAGTTCATCAAAGGACTAACTCAGGGAGAAATAAAAAGAAAAGCACTTGAATCTAATATTTTCATGGATTTTTAAAATAGGCTTAGACTTTGATCATTTCTCATTAGATCAAAGAGTATTTGGTACTCTTTGAAGGGAAACGTATTGTAGTATATAGCAAATTCAATTTACAAGTTCATTATGGCAAAACAAAAGCAAAAATTCATTTCTACTGTGAAATAAATGCATTTATATAAAACAAGCACAGATTATATATATATATATATATATCACACACACACACATATATATGTATATATATATACACACACACATACACACATACATATTCCAATTTAAAAGTCTCAAATCACTGCTTTTGAGTAAACAAACATCATACATTATGAGAATTAGAAAATGAAATATGCAGTTGAATTTAACAATAAGTAAATGTGGTAGTATTCATTCTATTACAACATAGGTACTTTCACATTTTGGTTGACTTATCATGGAGGTCTGTTATTTAATTTAGTGTTTAATTATTTCTCATAGTGTAATGATTGCTGTGAAGTGTCTATACATGGGTACAACTTGAGTTCTTAGCTTACAATATAAAGCAGAATGTATTTTATTTCTCTTCTGTGTCCAGGATGTATATATAATAAAATATTCAGGGTAAGTAGTAAAACAAGAAATTGGGATTCTTTATTTGTGCAATTTCATACACCTGTTTTGTTAGAAACACATAGATATCTATGGACATATTTAAATCCTCCTTTAAGCTATTGATGGAAAGCATTTTAGATATAGTATACAGTTTAAATGTAGTTCATCTAGACCATCTCTTGCTGATAATCTATTGGCCATTGGCTTGCCAGTGATGGTCTATGTTAGGTATTTTGCTTTAGTCAATAATATTCACTAATATATATATTTACTGGGAATTTTTTGTCTCAGTGCATTAAAATTTTGCTTTATGGTTTACTTAGGGATCCTCCTTGTAGAGAGAGACAGAGAGAGAGAGAGAGAGAGTGTATGTGTGTGTGTATGTGTATTATACAGTATATAAAGTATACAAATATAACATAGTATATATAATATTGTCTCTGTGTATATAGTGTCAATAATAGTATGTACAGTGTACAGCCAAGTGCTACAAGTGCCATTAGAGACCCATAGTTGTCTTTTTCCCCTTTGTCTATTTAGACATTGGTAATTTAGAATGGCTTTAATATTAATTGAAAAGACACAGTGATGTCATCTATTGCTTTGTTTATTGAAATTTAAAGAGAACTTAGATGTTTCTTAATGTCGTGACATTTAACTTGATTTGTATTACTGTCTTAAAACTTCTAGAAAAATTTAAAAATTATTCTTTTTTCTTCTGATCAACTTTTATTCACATCTAGGTGTTACTTTTGTCTGAAGTGATCTTTTAGCGTATTATTATCATTATCTTTTGATTCTACAATTTACTAATGGACTGTATGTGGCATAATTGCTTCTATTAATATGATTTAGTTAGTATTTCTGCCTGCCTTAAATGTTCTATTACACTAAAAGAAATAAAAACACACATAAACAGATAATATGTGTTATTTTTCTTATTTTTATTATACTTTAATTTCTGGGGTACATGTGCAGATCCTCCAGAATTTTTGCATAGGTATACACCTACCATGGTGGTTTGCTGCATCCATCTCCCCATCATCTACATTAGGTATTTCTCCTAATGTTATCTCTCCCCAGTCCTCCCAGGCCCTGCTATCCCTCCCCTAGGTCCTCCATCCCCCAACAGACTTGGGTGTGTGATGTTCCCCTCCCTGTGTCCATGTGTTCCCATTGTTCAACACCCACTTATGAGTGAGAACATGCAGTGTTTGGTTTTCTGTTCTTTTATCAGTTTGCTGAGAATGATGGTTTCCAGCTTCATCCACGAAGCTACATTTTATAGACAGTTGTCAAAAATATTGGAAACAATTAGAAATAAATCAATGATCAAGAATGAACTTATGATACAAAACTCAGGCAAGTGTTGGAAAAATGTAGATAAATTGAAAGACTTATGTGTTGTTTGCAGCATGTGAAATGGTGTGACTACTCTGAAAAACAGTTTGACAATTTCTTAAAGTGTTAAATATAGAGTTACCCTATAACCTAGCTATTTCACTCTTAAAGGAATACCTAAGACTGAGTAATTGGTAAAGAAAAAATATTTATTTTTTTGGCTTCTATTTCTGAGGCTGCATAAACATGACAGTAGCATCAGCTTGGCTTCTGCTGTGGGCCTCAGGAAGCTTATAATCATGGCAGAAGGTGAAAAAGTAGCAGGCATATCACATGGCAAGAGACTGCACAAGAAGTGAACAGGAGGAGGTTCTAGGCTCCTTTAAACAATAAGTTTTCAAGTAAACTAACAGAGCAAGAGCTCACTCATCACCAAGGAGATGGTACTAAGCCATTCATGAAGGATCTGCCCCCGCATTACCCAACACCAGGGTCACCAGGCCCCGACTCCAACACTGAAATTTCAAGTAAACAAACATCCATACTGTATCATGCACAAATGCTCTCAGAATTATTCATTATATCAAGCACTAGAAGAAACCCAAATATCCATCGGTTAATGAATAATTAAACAAAATGTAGTATCGTTATGCCATGCAAGATTGACAGTGAAAAGAAATGAAGTGCTAATACATGCTGCAACATGAATAAACCTAAAAATATTGTAAATTAAAGGAGTCACAAAGGAGCACCTATTTTATGATTTCATTTATGTGAATGATCTAAAATAGGCACGTCTATAGACACCAAGTATATTAATGCTTGGCTAAGTCTGGGAGAGAAGGATATGAAAGGTATTTGGGAGTTAATGCTAAAGTCTATGAGGTTTATTTTTGAGATGGTGCAAATGTTCTAAAATTAGACAATGTAGTTACACAATATTCTGTAGTTGTCCTGTGGATGTCAGAATAAACCTACCACCATAAATCAGTTTGTATGTTAAGACTGATGATGCAACACACACTAGGAAGATACGAAAGGAATATATTTTAAATCTATGACAGTTCATGAGTATTTTGGGACTCTCCAGGGAGAGCAGGGCTGGCACAAACTAGTCCAGATGACAAAAGTGAAGAAACACATGGCTTTGGCTTTTAATGTAGCTAGGAAGCAGGGTCAGAGTGAAGGTTCTTGGTCATGGGACAGGGTTTGCATGGTTTGAACTGTGAACAAGTGCTGAGGAAGACAGGGTGAGGAATTTCTTATTACATTGCCCAGATATGGGGCAAAAGAAGAAGCAAGAAAGGAGAATGGGATAGACATTAAAGCTTAAGATAAAACATGCAAAATGATGGAGTCTTCTTCTTTATTACACACAACCCTGTAAATGTACTAGAAACCATTGAATTATACGTTTAAAATGGGTAAATTTTATAAATATGAATGTTATGGCTCAATAATGCTATTTAAATAAAAAACTGAAAAACACAGAATGTTGGTTATAATATGAAGCAGAGATATCATATATTACTGATATGAATATTTAATAAAAAAATCACTTTGGAAAAAGTTTTTGACATTTCCTTTAAATACCAGTTACCAGTTTAGCAAGCAATTCTACTTTTAGGTATTTTAATCTATGAAGAATAAATACAGTTTTCTATCAAAAGCTCATGCAAGACTGTTCATAGAAACTTTATACATAATTTACAAAAAGTTCAAACAACCCATCAACAGAGGAATATATACACAAGTTGTGGTATGTGGATCCCATGGAATGCTACTCAGCAGCAAACTGGAACAGAATACTGCTACCTACAGTGACGTGGAAGAATCTCATAGGTATTATGCTGCATTAAAAAAGCGATACATAAAAGAGTTGTAAGAGTCCATTTCTATTACACTATCAAACTGGCAAAACTAATCCATAGTGAAAAAAAGTGACTCCCTCTTTTATAGGGAATGGCCCATTAGGGCCACAAAAGAAGTGTCCTGGGTTAATAAAAATGTTCTATAGCTTGCCAGGTCTTTGGGTTAAATAAATGTATTTATTTGCCAAAATTATATAGCTTACATATTTGAAATGCAATGTACATTGCTTTTACCTCAAAAGAGACTATAAAATAATAATAAGTTGGGAAGCTTGGGTTGGAGTAGATATTGATGAATCAAAAATTATAGAGTAATGATTTTTTGAGTCTAGGTGATTCATACATGAGATTTTATTATAATATTTGATTCACTTTGAATGGGTTTGAAAGTTTTCATAACCAAAAGGTTTTTTAAGAGTTTCATGGGCAAAGATGGTGACAATTCCTGAAAAATCATAAAAAGTGATATGGTAGAGCAGTTCTGTTCAGCTAAAAATGTTTAATTATAGTGAATTAGAGGCTTTATCATTGCAGTAGAAAGCTACAAACAAGGTTAAGCACTTGATGAGGAGAGCTAATTGAGATAATGTTGTAATAACATATATCTAAAAATGATTGATGCATTTGAAAAGAGGTACAGCATTCTCTTAAATATATAGTTTATGGTCCTGACGTGTTTTAGTTTATGCCTCTACATATCTTTGTATGTTTCAGATCTATTTAACTTGTTTTGCTATTTCTAATTTCACACACTTGTGAAATACTGAAGATTTCAGTTTTTAATTCACAAGACTATGAACTGTCATAGATTTGAAATATCAAATGTTTTACTCATGCATATATACATAAAGCTGTGCCTTTAGGCATTGGCAAAAATATGACCCATGATATCTGTTTTGCTCAATTCTTTTTGAAATTTTTAGTTATGTGCATTATTCAGAATTACAGCATAAATGCAATGCATATTTAAGGCTTGTTCTGAATTTCTAATTCCCAGGTCAATTCTATACTAAAATATATTATCTTGTTTTCATGTTAAAAGGTAACAACAATATTTGAAATGTCTATGTCATGCCTCATGGGAAGATGTTAAGGAATGATTGCTTTAGAAAAGTTAACCTTTCATAAATTCAGATGTTTTAATATTTGATTCCATATATTTTACTCAAAAGTTGCGTAAATATGTTTTTGACTACAGTATAGATGTAAATATGTGTTCTACAATTGAAATTTTGTGAAACTGCATATATAATATTTTTTTATTATTGTTACTACCATTTTATATTATTTTTGAAAGACTAGTGATCAAATGAGGAGCGTTAGATGAAAATACCACATTTATTTAGACTTGGGTAAAACCTTCAGTTCTTCCTCAGATAATCCATCAAAATAATCAATGCAAATTTCCATAGCTTTTTATTCTAAGCAGATTGGTAAATAGAATCAAAATAGTGCCAGATCTTAAAGTCATAACACATGGAGACCAGATAGTACAGTTGAATCATGAAATTGTGACAATGTTTAGTCAAAAAAAATTTGCAAACAGGCCTTCAGATTTCAGTTATAAATGACAGAGAATAGGATGATATTTTTTAAATGTTAAAAGCAAGGATGAGGGTAACTATGTTAGTAAATGTCAGGACACACTCCAACTGGATCAGAGAAAAAATTTTAAGAAAACATAGATTCTCATTTTTACTTGTCCACAACTTCTCACTTTATTCTTACTTTCCACTGCTCATTCTCAAAGGTCCTTCTCCATCAGTCTGACAGGGTTAAAATATTTGTAAGTTTTAGGTCATCTTTGTGTTTGGACATGGTGAATGAAATAAGCTTGTGAAACAAGCAAACCTTACAAAATATGAAAGAATAGAATTAAGCCCCAGTCAAAACCGGCAATCTTATAATTGACTTCTTTTCTTTAAAATGTTTTTCTTTATATTGAATAAAGATGCAGAAGTGCAGGTCACCTTGCCAAATTCAAAAATAAGCCCAGAGTTTTGCGTGTTCCTTGCAAGACTCCTCCAGCTTCCCCCACAAGCTCATACAATCACCACAAAAATTGCAAGGGTCAGCATCAGGATAATCCTGCCATGTACTCATTTCTTTCTCTATCAGTCTGAGTAAGAAGCCCAGGAAACCCTGACACATCTCCGCAGGGCTCGGGGCATCCCCTTTCATGACTTCCTATGGCCTCTTTTCAAATCTCAAAATTATTCCAATTTTATTGTCTACAACTCACAGTCATTCATTAGAACAATCTCACACAATTTTTAATCCCACATTATCCTTTAATTTATGTCCTTGTTTGGCAAATCCCTATACTGCTCAAATCCAGTGTTTACCTATCCTGCCTCTGCACTGCCCGCATGGTTGAAACACACTTCTTCAGCATACAAATAGTCTAAAATTTATGCTAGGAGAAATAGTACAAAACCCACTGTACACATTGCATCCTTCCTAGGTATTAATTTATAATCCTTTTTTCTTAACACCACCAAACATTCTTGAAAGAGTTGTCTGAGCTCACTCTTCCAAACTCTTCTGCAACTTTTTCTTACTGAGCTTTCATATCAGCACTCTCTCCATTCATTTCTTAGCTCTTGTCAGTATTTCCTAATAATTCCTAATAATGACCTAATAATATGACCAATATTTCCTAATAATTCCTAATAATGACCAAAGTTTCCTAGTAATGACCTAATAATTTGCCACTGGATTTAGCACCATGCCACAGCACCACCGCATGGTGCTAAATGCAGTGGTGAATTATTAGGTCATCCAGGGTTATCAGCAGACATTGAAAAAGTCAATCCTGCCCTTTTTCTTAAAACATTTCTTTACATAGCTTTTGGGAAACTACTCTCCCAGTTTCCTGACCACAATGGCTGCCCCTTCTTAAATATTTTTATTATTATTTTGCTGACTTTGCTTCATCACTATGATGTTTCTGAACTCGGACCACAGATGTTCTCCCCTCTCTATTTGTTCACACCTTTGGAGTTTCTATCCAGTACTTTACTTGAAATATCCTCTTTGTGCAATGACTCACATATTATAGCCACCTCTCCCTTGAACTTCAGCTGTATATATACTTGCCTACTTGACATCTCTATTTTGATGTTCACTAGGAATCTCTAACTTAAGAAATGCTCCTGAAACAATTTTTTATTTCCTACCTCCAAATATGTTCCAGCTACATTCTTAACCACCTCAGCAAAGGATACTTCATCCTTCTAGTTACATAGGACAGGCAATTGGGAGTCATCCAAAACTCTACTTTCTCCCATATCTCACATACCAACTGTCTACTGCTGATGTTACCTTTAAGATATGACCCAGGGCTGAAGCTTTCTTAATCATATTCCTCTATCATCCTGAACCACCATCATCTCCTGTTTGGATTAAAACATTCACTTCCTAATTGACACTCCCTCACACACACACTTCTTTCTTTTATCTACCACAAGTCATTCTTACCACAGCAGCAAGATTGAACTTGTTAGATTCTAAGCACATTATATCACCCCTGTGTTTAAATCTCCCCAGTGGCATCTCATTTCATTGGAAGTAAAAGCCAGTGTCCTTAAACCTTTTCCTTTTTGCTCCAAAACACTTGTTCTCTTCTTTCTCCCATAACTTGCAGAATTATAGTAATATGATTGCTCATCTTATGAATAAAATGTATCAGCTAAACAATAATGTGATTATAGAGAGAGCAGAGTTGTGTGTGTGTGTGTGTGTGTGTGAAACAGAGCTTTGTATCAATCACAGCTATTTCACTTAATATCCTAAAGCCCCAGTATTCTTATTAACCTAAAATAATAATAATAGTACTGCATTGTACGGCTCTTATGAGGTGTTTTAGTTTTCTGTTGCTGTATAACAAATTACTTCAAACATTGTTTAAAAGCAACAAAAGTTTATCATCTTACAGTTTCTTTTGGTCATAAGTCTGGGCATTGTGTAGGAGTTCTCTGTTCTTTTCTCAAAATTCTGAAATCCAAGTGTTGACTAAGCCTGCAGTTTTCATCTGACCCCCTTCTTTCTCTTCCAGTCTCATTCAGGTTGTTGGCAGAATCCAGGTTCTGGCAGTTGTAGGCCTGAAGTGTCTCTCTTACTGGATTGTCACCTGGGGTTCACTCTCAGTTCCAAGAACTTACCCTAAAGGTCTAGCATGAGCCCCCTGCTTAGGCAATTTAGAACATGCGTGTTTGTTTTCAACTAGTTCAGCAGGAGAGTGTTTGTTGCTGTTTCTTTTAAGAGTTCCACTGACTAAGTCATGACCACCCAGGATAATCTCCCTTTTGATTAACTCAGTCAACTGATAAGGGACCTTAATGACATCTACAAAATCTCATTTACTGTATAAGGTAACATAATCACGGGGCTGGTACCTATTATTTTCATAGGTCCCATTTACACTCAAGGAGAGGGAATTCTATAAGGACATGACTTATGGGGGGGGTTATCTTAGAATTGTCTACCATATGATAATTAAAAGATTTGTTGTATATGAAGCTTTTCCGTCATGTATTATTAACTGTGGCAGTCCATAAAACAACTTTGTTATTATTTTCCTATTTTCAGATACTAAATACATAATATGTTAATATTTTGGGAACTAGTTTGTACTTTATGATACTTGCAATTTAGAAAAAATTACTGATTACAGAGATCACACAAAAATATTCTCACTTCTTAAATTAGAGAGGGCACCAAGAAATTGTGTGGAATTCTTATTCTGCTTTACCTCCATTTTAACTCAGTATTTCTTCACTTGAGCAATTTGCTCATCACATTCCCTAGGGGATTGAGAAAATTGTACTTGTACAATGTTGCAAAAGGAAACTTCTATGGCCTTCAAGTACACGCTACAATATTTATTATCACATCAATGTTCTGGCAGTGTTGCTTGTAAGTAGATATACTGATTTAATCTGAAGATCAGTCAGGTGAGCTCAGTTTTGCCTTGGGCCATCAGATAAGGAATGCATCTTTTCCAGTGCTTTTGAAGCTGAGCTCATTGAAGAAAATATTCATATTTACAGCAATTTTCAACCAGTATTACTCTGCTTCTTTGGCCAATATAATTGAACAAAAACCTAAGTTTAAATTGAAATTATTCTCATCTACATCAGCTGTGAAATTTTTTTAGATAAAGATGAGAATTATGAACTCAACATCTAAGCCCGTTACTAACTTTATATGTATGGATATAAAAATCTTGTAATATATAACTTCTCTTATCAGGTGCTCAATTGTTTCCTTTTTCTTATATCAGCACTTTGTCGAACACTGTTAACAACATATTAATACTATATGATAAAGTCTGAAAACCTTATAAAAATACTTAAAGGTAGACTATCATATTGTGCCTAAACTAGTATTAAATTAAGATATCTCCAATGTAAAATATAATAAATTTAACAAGACAGGACCATTTGGAAAGATTACAAAGTAAACAAACCAATCTCTGCAAGTGTCACATGAAATCTGGGTAAAAAAGAATACCGTGTTCTTATTTGAGTAATGCATCTGGTCAAGGGGTTAGCCTCCCAAATCTAGGTAATTACCTGAGGCTCTGTGCACCATCCCAAACCCACTGCCACATACTTTCATTCTTCACCCTTACAGCCACATAACTACTCCATCTAGGGTAAACCTTTTCTCAAGATATGGCACCAAGAAAATTATTGTCTAAAAAAACATCAAACCCATCAGCCTTTATTCGTTCACTGTGTTTAGTTTCAGAGGAACTTTGCTGTTAGTTTTCATAACATTCTCTATCCTAAACTCAGGAATGAATTTATTCTTGTGTAAAATTTCCAGCCCTTCCCTTAAGAACTAGATATATTCACCAGACCCAAATGTTGAATACCTGTTCCCTGAATTTTTGTGCCCCCATTTTAGTGTGTTTCATGAAACACTCTCTTGAGAGACCTTTATATGTTGAACAAAAGCAAGACCATCATCATATTTCTCAAATACTGTACTTCTATTATGTGCAAATATATTTGATGGTTGTTTTTGTACATTTAATTTTCTAGTTGTGGCTCTACTTAAACATATTTTCCTGCCATCTGAAGCCAATGTTATAGTAGCCTAATGTCAAAACTAAATACTTAATAATTGATAGCCGTCAATTTGTAAAATACCTATAGATTTTTATAAAAAACAAGTTTGGAAGAACTATGAGAACGTGACAGTAAGTCATTTCTTTTATATTATTTCAAGTTTGCTTCTTGGCTTGTTCAAGGCTACATAATGAAGCATTTCTTCATAATTACTCATATTTGTCAAACTTACTTCATGACATATCCAAAAATGCCCATAAATATTGGAAATTGTTTTAAATTTGCAATTATCAGCAAGAGTTTCTGTGTAAAATTTAAACCAAAACAACAAATGGCTTGAAAAGACAGGACCTTTAAAACATGCTTTTCTTTTTTCAGTAATAATTTTTCCTTTTTGAGCCTTTATAAAAAAATCTACTTTGTCAATTTTATGAACAATAATACTCATATGAAAACATAAATACATCAAAACTGTGGAGTGAGCATGCTTTGTAATATACATCTAGAATATTTTAAAAGTAAAACAAAAATTACTTGAAATCTAAAAGTCTACCATGAGCCTTTGCTTATTTTCTACTCAATAACCAAAGATAGTCACAGCCTACTTCTAATGTCATAAAGTAATTTGGTTTATTTTTTAACTTTATGTAGGTGAAATCATGCAGTACATTCTCTTATTTATGACTTCTTTCAATCAATAGATGTTTGTGATATATAGTTGTTCTTTGTTCATACTTATTGCTTTATAATAACATACTTCTTTATTAATATATTACAAAGCATTTATTCATTCTAATAGTCATAGAAATTTAATTTATTTTTGTTCATTTTTGTTTATTAAAAGGAGTGTTGCTATAAACAGGTTGTATATGTCTTTTCTTGTGTGATAGGGATTGGGGTCCTTTGTTTTTGTTGGTTTTCAAATGAATATAAAATGGTCCTGGCACAGATGTTGAACTGCAGTATCTCCACTATAATCAATCAATTGACAGCATATACAAGGTTTTGTTTCTGAGATATTTACTCTAGAACTTGATCTATTTTTCTATCCTTGTGCAAATAGCACACTGTCCAATATACACCATTGAATAAGGCTTGATATAATAAGATTAATCTTTCAGTCACATTCTTCTTCTAGATCACCCATATTTCCATGTATTAAATAATAGAATCACTTTGTTGACTTCTAAAGAAACAAAAGTAACTAATATTTTGGTTGAAATTGCTTTGAATGGGTGAATAAACTTAGAAATAATTGACATCTTTGCAATGTTAGTTTTGCAAATCATGGACACAGCATATTCCACCCTTTATTTAGTTCTTATTTGTTTATATAATAGATTGAATGTTTTAGTGTGGGGATTATACATGTTTTAAAATTCTAGCTTTTATGTGTTTGATATTATTTTAAATGACCTATTTTTGTTTTCTGTGTGCAATTAGGGTTTTTTCTTTTTCAACTTTTAAACATAATGATTTTTGACAATTGACTAAATTTAACCACACTGCATGCAAAAAAAATGTTCTTTCTCTCTTATAGGAAGCCATCCCTTTTCTTCCTACCTTCTTCTCTGTCTTCCAGCCTCTTATAATTGTAGTTTTATTTTGTTCTTTTTAAACTTTGTGTCTTTTAGTTTCATTTATTTATTTATTTATTCTTATTGAACTAGTTAGAACCTCTAGTACAGTACTGGATAGAAGTGGTGACTGATGGTTTCATTGCACTGTTTCTGATGTCAAAGGAAAGTCTTCACACAATTCATTATTTACTATATGCTTGGATTTCACTCCAAGCATTACAGATATTATTTATAAAATTCAGGGATGTCTACATACTTATGCTTTTTATAGTTTTCTGTACTTTTTTTTTAAGTCTGAGCTAGGCTTAGTGATCCATTTCTAGTTATAGAATAAGGCAAATGCAATGGGGTATGACTTGGATACCAGATAATAAAAGGTGACTTTACTTTCTCTTTTATTGCTTGCTCTAGAGGAGGCCAGCTGCCTTGGTGTGAGACATCCTACAGAGAGATCCATATGGTAAGAAACCGAGGCCTCCAGCCAAAAGCCAGTGAGGAACTGAGGCCTGCCAAAACCCATGTGAATGAGCTTGGAAGAGGATTTTTCAGCCTTAGTCAAGCCTTGGGATAACTGCAGTCCTGGCCAACAACCTGACTACAACTTCCCAAGAGATGCTAAGCCAAGCCACCCAGCAAAGCTGTTTTCAGATTCCTGACCCTTAGAAACTATGTGAGATAGTGAATTTTTATTGTTTTAAACTGCTAAATTTGGAAGAAACTTGTCAGGCAGCAATAGATAACTAATGCAATGAAATTATCTTCTTTTCATGGTTTTCTAAGTTATTTCATCAAAAGTTACTCTAAATTTCTTGAGATCATTTCATTCAATCTCTCTTTTAGAATGAGTCTATGATTTTAACTGTGTTCACCTTGTCTATCATGATGACATTTCACTTTCATCTGTATGTATTTGCTACATGGTATCAGTTTCATCCCTTAAGCTAGGTAGCTTATCTCTTTGAAGACCAGTACCTTCTAGTGTACACACAGTCCTTGGAGTTCTAAGGAATTTATAAATATTTGCTATGAATAAGCATGAGAAAATCAAAATGATTAAATGTAAATATGAATTTACTAATTCAAAAAGTAAATAGAATCATTATCTCTTTGGGCTCTATTACGAAAAGGTTTTAGCTCTAGATTTCCATACAATAAAGGAAATAGATATTCTTTTAAATGCAACAAGCTCATTTCATCATCAGGCAAACATTTCAACATATTCTTTAAAATCTTTTTATCATTGAGTTATTTAATGCATCTAAAATCTATTTTTATGTTATAAAATAAAAATTCTGGATGTTAATAAATTGTTTAAACGTCAACTTCTCAGTTAAGGAAATAATGAATGTTATTGCTTGGCTTTGCCACTGAACCCATGAGTAATATTTTTTTAAAGCTACTTTCTGAACACCACTTATAAGGCAAATATACATAAAGGGTAATATAGCTACCATAAATCAAGAAGAAAAAACAAATGATGAACAACTCAATATGAGAATGAGCAAAGGATATAAACAAATCATTCAAAATAGAGGAAATTAAACCTTCACAGAAGCATCTAAAGATGACATCCAACTTCACTAACAAGGGAAAAATTGAAATGAAAATTAAAACTATAATACAGTAGCATTCCTATGAGAAACAAAGTTGAATTTTTGTGATACACTGTGCTTTCAAAGACATATAAAAAATGTATTCATGCATTGTGGGAAAAAGGAAAATTTAACATCTCTCAACATTAAAGAGTGCTTACATCTTTTGGTGCAGCATTTTCCTTTATAAACATATATACAAAGGTATTCTTCACATCATTGTTTGTAATAGCCCCAAATTAAAAACAACCTACATGTCCATCAGTTAGGACCTAATGAATTAAGTTATTGAATAATCAACCACAAAAAGAAGTGATATGGAACCATTTAAAAACACAAAGCCACTTTAGAGGTAATAACAATAAACAATATTCAAAATAC
The DNA here is from genome assembly GCA_004027715.1 of Plecturocebus donacophilus. NCBI lineage: Eukaryota > Metazoa > Chordata > Mammalia > Primates > Pitheciidae > Plecturocebus > Plecturocebus donacophilus. The sequence goes on from PVKP010020547.1 coordinate 33,449, forward strand.
TTCCTTAAAAAGAAAAAAACTAAAAGAAATAATGAATAATTTGGATAATATCATACAGTCTCGAAATTGTGGCCACCATTAATCTAACAAGCCCTTCATTCTTGTACATGCATGCCAGTTCTCCCATCAAGAGAGTGGGGTCTATTTCCCTTTTCATGAATCTGGGCTGGTTTCATGCCTCATTTTCATTCAAAGAATGTGAAGAAATTAATGCTATAAGGTTAGTCCCTAAGAAACCTGGCAGCTTCTACTTTTTATCAGCAGCTAGATGCCATCATGGGAAGAAACTCACCAAGCTACTCTATTAAATAGTGAGGGGCCACTAAGAGGAAAGCTCTAGAGGATGACAGACCATCACAGATCAATGTGGACATGTGACCACAGTAAGAAAATAAGGAAATCCATGTACCATGTGGAAGAGAATAGAGTTCTGTCACTTCAACCCATAGACTTGTGAGAAATAATAAACTGTTGCTATTTTAAATTAAGTTTTGAGGTGATTAGATAACTGAAAAATTAATATCTGGAAATGTAATTCTGCAATGCTGGAAACATAAAATTATAGCATTAGTTTTGGGACTGACTTGTGAAAAAAGACTTAAAGTACCATGAGTGAATTACCATTACAAACTTACTCAGCGAACTTGCAGATCTGACTGAGAATTTTAGGCAGAATGCCTTGGCTTTTCTTCATAATGACTCTTAAGATACTGCAAAAAAATGAAATAAAGAATTAACTCTTTTTTTTATTTTTCAAGAAGATCTTTGATAACTTGCTGGTGGGAAAGTAAAACTGTTTTGTTTTGTTTTGTTTTGTTTTGTTTTGTTTTGTTTTGTTTGAGACAGTGTCTTGCTTTGTCACCCAGTCTGGAGTGCAGTAGCACAATCTTGGCTCACTGCAGCCTCCGCCTCCCCAGTTTAAGCCATTCTCCTACCTCAGCCTCCCAAGTAGCTGGGATTACAGGCATGTGCCACCATGCCTGGTTAATTTTTGCATTTTTTTGTAATATTTTATGAGTCACCATACGTTGTTACATCATGTTGGCCAGGCTGGTCTCAAACTCCTGACCTCAGATGATCCGCCTGCTTCATTCTCTCAAAGTATTCAGATTATAAGCGTGAGCCACTGCACCCGGCCTAAAAGCAATAATGAAATTTCTGGATCATAGATCAAATGTATTATTATTTTCAACAATAACTTTGTTGCTTCCTAATGCCCTCTTCTCCCCTTTGGAGTGATAAATGAGAGCAAATGGACCCTACATGTACAGAGGGGGGTCCACACCATAGAAGAATTTTGAGGTTATTAAATTCAGAGTACAAACTGCAGTTACTGCACAGTGGTTCTTCCCTTTATAAAAGAAGGAGAAAGTCCTTACCTTGACATTACAAAGGAATCCTCTCTGGGAGAATAGGGAAGGTTCCTAAATGTTCATAACACCTTGGTATGCAAATAAGTAAATGACTATTGAGAAAAAAAACCCTGTAAATTGGAGGTCTCCAATTTGCAAGGTATGCTTAATATTCAAATACCCATTAACCCTGCTTGCCAATGATTTTTGCTCAGAGAGCTCTGACCATGAAGAGAAACAAAAATATTTTATTTTCTAGAGATCTACCCGTTGTTTTCTTGGTATGGCTTATGTAAAATTTACTATTTATGTGCCATCACATCAGCGATTCTGATTCCTCTTACCAACAGGGATGAGAAACAATCTGCTTGGTTTAGCTATATAGCACTTATCAGTGCTATTTCTAGCAGAATTCAGAGCAGCAGGGTGAGACAACTGTAGCGTTGAACTCAGCCATGCCCCTCAGGTGTCTGTATTTAGCCAGCCAAATGAATACCATCAAGTTTGAGTTTACCTTAGAAAGCCAGGTGGCTTGACCTGTCCACCTGGCCCAAGGCAATCATCCAGGTACAGCAGGATATATTAATTTCATGCACAGACTTCACCTTGGCCTGCAAAAGAGAACGTCTAGGGCAATTCTATATCCATAACAAACCTGACCAGTGAGCTGAGGCTGACTCAAATGCCTTCCAGGGCTGCAGCAATGTCACACTGCCCACAGAATATGCATCTGAGCTGTTTCTTTTCATACTTGAATGTTTCTGATGATTATCCCTAGATCTAAATCTCAGCTGTTTGGGAAACCATTGTGAATTAAAGGTCCTTAAATAGCCAGTGACTTCAGTTTTGCTTTGGAGTGGAAAGTCTCCCACCACAGGGATAGCTGCCATATTTTCCTGTAAATTCAAGATAACCCCTGGGACTGAAGAGCTGCATTCTTTAATATACCAGGTTCATTTGACAAGGAAGGAGTTTCATTTGTTTGTTTTTCATTGCTGTCCACCTTGTCATTCAGAGAGTCCACCTAAAAATGGATATTCAGTCTGAGAGCTACCAGGTTTCTATGGGTCAGGCATTTAATTTCAACAAGAGCTCAGTAGCAAGTTTTTCAAAGGCATAGCTGGTAGCCAGATCCAACACGACAAAAAGGTGCCTCTAGCTGGAAGCTGCTTTTCTTTGTATTCTGTCTCCCTTTACAGACTGCTTTCCCTTTTGGTGGCAAGAGGTCGACAAGACAGCAGTTTTTCCTCTGACTGCAGACCTGGAAAGTTAGAGGCATCTGTATCATGTCCGAACATATCCACGGTTAGCAAACAACCGGGGAGTTCACCCAATAACACACTTCTCTATCTGTAGCTTTTCCCAATTAGGATGATTTGCTCAGACATTATAAGTGGGGGAAGTACAAGCATATGACAAATTATATCAATTTTGACCATATTTTCACATAAGAAGAAACAAAACATCATAAAGTATTTTTGACAGAAAATTTTTGAATCCTCATTTGTTTTCTCAACACCCATTTACTCAAATCCCTGAGTCTTAACTTGCCTTTAGCCCATTTAGCATTTCACAGATTAAAATCACAGCTGACTGCTGCCGTCTCCCATCTGGGAATGTGAGATTCTGGGAATGCAGTGGGCATGTTGCAGTCTAGGTCATGTGATGTGATAGGAATTGCTGGGGGATGCATCTTTCTCTCTCTCTCTGTCTCTCTCTTTCTCTCTCTCCCCTTGCCCAGAAACCCAAGATTACTATCTTTCCCTATATATTTCCTGCTGTCTTGGGAGTGCTCAGGGTTCAAGGGATTCTTTCTGCTCCCTCACCTGCCACCTTATGTCTATCGTACATTTATTGGTACATTGGGCCATCCACAATGCCAGCACCCTTTCTCCCATGGGACTAGGTACTTAGGTGTCTGCATGCAAAAGAGCTGTAATTGTTTAAATACGTGGCCTCCATGACATTGCCCAGAATAATCCGAAAGTGTTTGGCACTGCTGGTCCCTTGGGAACAGGTTGACTTCAGCCTCATCCTGAATCCATAAGGCGATTGCGTTCAGGGTAGAAGGGGAGGGATAAATTAATGGAAACAGAGAAGGTGTGCCAATAAGAATGTCAGGTTTGCATTCAGGTTTGGGAGGCATACAGGCATTTCCAACCAAAGCCTTACTCAACCTTGAGAAGTAATTCAATGTCTCTTCTCACACACAAGCCTGATAGGGTTGGCCCACCCAAGGCCCAGCTTGCAGGATTCTTGGAAACTTTCTTCTCATTTTTGGAGGAGAGAAGACCACAATCTTGTAGTGTTCTTGGCCTTTACGGAGCCCTTAAACAGCGTTGTGAACTCCCAAACTCTTTCCCTTCCCTTCCAGAGGAGAGACTAAAAACAAAACACCCTCTGAAGTGCTTGTTGCATCCCTGCCTTCTGTGTTGGACTGAACACTGCCTTCCCAATCCTTCTGTAACAGGCAGAAAAGTCCAGCAACAGTGTGATCCTCATATCCACTGCCAATTTTCATCTCCACCTGTCTGTGAAGCCTCAGTTACTTCTAGAAAATTGTTTCTCACAGAATCTCATGCTCGTCAAGTATTAAAATTTGTGTTTAATACCTATACTGATTTTATTCTGAAAGCAAACACATACACACAGAGAAAGTTTAATTAATAAAGTACAAATTAAAACATGTTGTATAATGCATTATTTTAATGTAATTATATGCAATCTTGGTAAAAATGTGGTACAGATAAAATCACAAAATAAAGTATTGGTAAAGACAAGCAAAATCACAAAATAAAGTATATCACTTTTTATTCATGTAATGCAATTCTAATAAATTTCTACATAAATGGAATGAAGTCCTAAATGTAACGGTGAGGTAATAAATTCAAGATCATTTGACTGTTACAAAATGCAAAGTCTAAAATAGAATGCATTGTATTAACCTATTTTGTTATAAAAACCAAAATATCTGCATATATGCATAGAAAATGTTTTATAAAATAGTGATGAAATAATTAAAAGTTATTTTTCTTCTGGGTACAGGGAAGGGGGTGAAAGGAAAGTAAGCAGGCTTAGTAGTTTTATACTTTACCACTTGCCATTTTAAATAAGTATCATTATGTTTATATTAAGAATAACGGAGGAGGGCTGGGTGCTGTGGCTCACGCCTGTAATCCCAGCACTCTGGGAAGCCGAGGTGGGCAGATCATGAGGTCAAGAGATCAAGACCATCCTGGCCAACATGGTGAAATCCCGTCTCTACTAAAAATACAAAAAATTAGCCAGGCGTGGTGGCGTGCACCTCTAGTCCCAGCTACTCGGGAGGCTGAGGCAGGAGAATTGCTTGAATCTGGGAGGCTGAGGTTACAGTAAGCCAAGATTGCACCACTGCACTCCAGCCTGGCACCTGGTGACGGAGTGAGACTCTGTCTCAAAAAAAAAAAAAAAAAAGAGTAACGGAGGAAATAATATGGGAGGAAATTTTTTTGGGATGTGTAGACTGTGCTTTGTCTTCTAATATTCCTATAACTATGAGACTTTATAATAAAAATGTAATAAAGAAACTGGGTAAAGAGAAGTAAAGATTATTTGGTCATGTGTTTTTTTCTTTGACAACATTGTTTCAATATATTTATTAATATTTATCATAGTCCTGAGGCTAGCTACATAAAGTGTGTCCTACATTCTCACTGGAGTGGAGCAAGTACCAGCTTGGTAGGTATGTTGTGACATGAGCTCCATCCAACTCTTTTTTATGTAGCAGAGTGTCCTAAAGGAAGATTCTTACTGACAGCACTTTCTTCTGTTTGGATCCTATCACATGTATTGATACTAATCACTGTACCCAAAGGGATGTGGAAAACTTCATTCACTCAACAAATACAATGCAAACTTGCCATTTTGCAAACCCCTAAAATAAAAAAATGAAGAAGATTGGTATTCACAGTATTAGTGTGGCAGGCTGAGTTATAACCCTGCAAAGATGTCCATGTTCTATTATGCAGAACCTATGAATATGTTTACTTATGTGGTAGCAGGCACTTTGCAGATGTAATTTAGTAAAGGATCTTGAAATGGAGAATTATCCTGGGTTACTTGGGTAGGCTCAATGTAATCTCAAGGGTCCTCATTAGAGAAAGGTGAGAGGATCAGAATCACAGGGACAGGGTATGAAGATGGAACCAGACGGTGGAGTGATGCACCCTGAAGGTAGAGGAAGGGCCCTGAAGCAAGGAGTGACAGCAGCCTCTAGAAGCAGAAGAAGGCGAGGGGGCAGCTCCTCCCCTTTAGCCTCCAGAAGGAACGCAATCCTATGGCACCTTGCTGCTGAATTCCAGAACTGTGAGAACAAATTTGTACTAAGACATCAAATTTGTGGTCATTTGTTATGGCAGCAACAGGAATCTAATACAGTTTAGAAAGAGTTATATATATGTTAAGAAATAAATAATACACTGTGATCTATTTGAAATCATGATCATACTGTATTTGATGATAGGTTTGCCATTAAGTTTCTCAAAAATGAGCTTTTATTTATACAGCATTTTGGGAATAAATTGTACTATCTTCACTCCAAGAGGCTGCTCCAAAACCAAAGTCAAAGAGCAGAAAATACTCTACTCAAATCTATATACATATCTGTCTATCTATATCTACATGGATATGTATAAATATATATATAAAATTAGTGTGCAGTCCATAGCATCAGTTCTATTAGCAATAGAAATTGCACATCCTTGATGAAATTTACCATTTTAGCATAACTAAAATGCTCCACAATATATTATAGGTTAGAATTGGATATTTTATTCATGCATTCTACTCTCAGTGGAATGGAGATGATTAAATATGTCTTAACGCTCAGTAATTCAAAAACCCACTGGAGTAATGTTCTCCTAAATCCTTGCTATGGTCTGAGGAGAGTCTAGAAAGAAAGCCACATACTAAAAAGGTTTCTCACCTATTTAAGTAAATATAGTTTTTTTTCTTTTGAAAGTCTGATTACAATGGTTTTAATCACTATCAGTTTATTCCCCAGGTCTTTGCAACCAGGATTTCAAAAGTAATATGAAAATTAAGCTCCATGTGAGCGTGGGATGGGGTGTGTTAGCAGTGTTAAGACCAGAGATGAGAAAGCCCAAGGGATGTACAGCAGCACGTCAGATTTGTTTCTTTTTGACTACAACTTGGACAGTTTTATTAACTCTTTGATTAGTGTGACCATCACTTTATTTATATGAGCTCTTCATCAGAGTCTCTTAAACCTCTCATGCAAACAGAACCCTGGAAGGCCTACTCTACTTGTCTATGGAATATGTGTCGCTATGTCTACTTACCAGTGAATAGAGCTTCCTTTGTAATTTGGGGAACTTTGACACTTCTTGAAAGAAGCCCCTAGATGTGTTTGCTTAGCTAACCCAAAATTAGAAAATAAAATTTAATAATTTAGGATGACCAGACACTCCCAATTTATTATATTTTCTACTATTCCTTGTTGTCAGACATCCAGCTGCTTCATGCTTTTATGTAACCTGCCTGGATTACAGAAGCATATGATTTGACACCCTCTGTGTTACCCCTTCTGTCAATTACATGCAGCTCTTCTTTCAACCACGTTATATGGTTAAAGCACCTTGGGAGCAAGCAGGTTGCCATTTATATTTTGTATCCATTTCTTTAGAGCTTCTCCCTCCCTGGTTGCTTTAAGTAATGTTCAGTAAGCATTTGTTCAATGATTGATGTCAATATTGATTTCTTCCATAT